>JAQGCY010000900.1:0-13294 GCA_034700645.1 Xenylla mediterranea | reverse complement strand
AACAAAGAAATAAAAACGAAGGAAGCTATAAATCCCTAACGCTAGCTGTATAAAATTCATAGCAATTGTTCTTTGCAACCTACACTTACATTACTTTCCGTTTCGGCTCCAGAATTATTATATTTAATACAACTTCCGTACCTTTCTAGAGTTATTCTGTACTTTTCTTAAAAAGAGTCAAAGTAAAGATATTGAACAATTTTTTTCTGCAAGTTTTAAAATAGTATTCTCCAACAATAAGACTTGGCAGAAAGTATATACTTAAGGCAAGGTAAAATTCTATTTACTTTTTTATTTTAAATTAGGGCAAAATTTAAATGAGTTTCTAATAGAAAACTGAGAAAGTAATTTTCTCCGGTTGGATTTCTTTGCATATACATGTACTGTTTTCCTTAATCATAACTTGATTTAGGGCTACAAATTAGCAAGTAATGATAAGATAATGCTAGTTTATTACTGAGGAGAAGTAAGTTTGAATGAAATTCACTGTTTCTGTATTTCAAGCAACGTTTTCGTTGCAGTGAACTTTCGTGGAAAAAAGAAAAATATTTCCATTTAGCTTATTGGTTGTACTTGTATACGTAAGCATTCTATTCATGTCTAGAGGATAATTGGACAGGTAAAGTAATGAACAAGAATTATCTTGTCAATTGAATTCATTCTTTCAATGCACGTAATCTAAAAAACAAATATGGATGCATACTATTTACTAAATTCAGTGCCATTTTTCACGCTATCTTTGATACACAGACTGACAGTGAACAGTGGTCTTGTTTTCCTTCTCTTGTTTTTCGTATTCTATTCTATTTATTGTTTTCACTAAAATTAAATATTTGTCTATAAAAGTTTGATGTGTAAATTGGTAACAATATTGATTGTATGATGTTGTTATTCTCGTCTATCTCATGGTACAAGTTTTTCCGTAAAATCAAGAAAATTTAAATTTATCACAAAAACTTTGTTTCTCTCTCAGTCTCTCTCTCATATACCGATAATTGAATTCTTAGTAATTTTTACCGAGTAAAATAAGTAGCCTGATCCATTTGTAAAGAATAAAAAGTTTGTTTATGCGAAACGCGATTACTCAATCATTCAAAGTTTTTCTTAAATATGTAAGGAAGAGCAAGCAAAACAAAGTTTATGGCACCCGAGTTGATTTTACTTAGGCTTTAACTATACAATTGTTCAATTGTCCAGCAGTGCATTTATAAGTATAACTTTTCTGTTCAATAGAGGAACATAAATAAATCAAACAAGAAAAAAATCAGAAGAGGTCTTGGAGTATTTGGATTATAGACGGTCGACAGTTATAGAGAAGCAACAGGAGGCATCTTTGCACTTTTCCAGTAGCAGTAAAGGGAAGAAAGAAAGTACTGTATCAAGAAGAGGTCTACTAGTAAAACTTTTGAAGAAAAGAAATCATAATGGGTCAACTTCAAGTTACCACAACTTTATCAATTACACTTGCCCTTGTATTACTTTGCACATTTCATCAGACTTGGGGTAAGTATCGTTCATTATTCTTCGTACTTATTCTATCCATACCATTCTGAAATCCTGAAATTCAGTTTTGTTACCGGAAGTCTTCCACTCGCTGCTAATAGTAATTGTAAGGTTACTTGAACTTAGAAAAATTAGAAAAATCCATTTGCACAACTGAACAACTTGTAACAGCATGGTTGTACCTGCCTATTATTAATGTCACCTCAGGGACTTTCTCTGCTGACTGTAGACCGACAAAGAAGATAGTTTGCAAAATAACACATAGTGGAAAAATACATACATTTACAATTTTGTCTAAACTGTATATCAATTTTGACTTTTGACTCTTTTACATATTGCTCTATTTCCTCTTGGTATTTCACTTTTAATCTTTTGACGTTTACTTATGATGTTGTAGGAATGAATATGAATTTTATTTAAAACATAATATATTTAAAAACTTTCTTTTTTGCCAATGGGGAGTTCCTAGAGGCTTAGGTAGTCGAATTATACATAAGAAAAAAGAAATAATACTTTCTCGATTTTGTGTTTGTGTTTTCACTATCATTGTATTGTATTTGTAAGTGAAATCCACCCACCCACATGTATATGTAGAATAGACGCACCAAACAAAAAGACAAACTAAGAGGATTTCCTTTAGTAATTTATACTTTAAATTATCATTAGTGTACATTAATTAGGTAGTTGTTTCGTAGAAATAATGTATACAGTATACTAAATCGCAAAGCTAACAACCAGAGCCAATTTCCCTATCCCACAAATTTTGGTAGAAAGCAATGAATTTCGAAATCAACTGTGGTATTGTTAGGGGCTGGTTGTCAGTTTTAGCTTCATTCAAATATAGGTAAATCCTAAATGTTGCTTTAAAACCCATGCTGGGCAGCAGAGATCTATATTCATAAAACATGACAAAGCTTCGTGTCAAACAAATTTTCTTTTTTCGCAGTACAGTACACTGACACAATGCATTTGCTATGCTATGCTATATAGAATTTTTAAATCCTTGGAATAGAAAAGTGAAAATTAACTAAGCACTAAAACCTAAACTTGTTTTTATAATTCAATTAAATCTATGTAGTTTTTTGACAAACTATAACTAAACATAAAAAGCAATTAGATTTTGGGTAGCTCTATTCAAAGCAAAGCTATAGTTTCCCAACGACAGTAAATTATTAGGGTAAACTTCAAAGTAGATATTAAAATACAATTTCTTTAGGGTATATAATGAATCTTATAACTAAACTAGACTTGATGCGTAGGTAGATTGACATTTTTAAGTGTAACCTGATCATATTTTTGCAAAAAAAAAAAAAATCAAATGTTACTTCTTGAAACTTTAAACTCATAAAAAGATTTAAAAACCATAATAGCCAATAGCATACTAAATTAGTAAATGGTTCGACGAACTTGAGAATGAGAAAGCGTCTGCTGATTAATAATTGATAGGCTACAAGTGTATCTAAGCCACAATTGTCAATTGTGACAGAGTTAGAAATCAAATATGAGGGAGTAAAAGTGATTAGTTTATAACAATAGGAAGAATAGACGAGAACGAGACGCTTCATTTCTTTTTTTTTGTTCCATGACATGAAAAGGGTAGCAAGCTCAAAGAAACACCCACGTAAAGCAATTATTTGTGTGTTTGTTTGTTTCTATTCTAATGTAATATGCTTAGAGAGTTGATTTTAACAAGTTAGATTTTATTGTATTGTATAGTGAAAGGCCTGGAGAAAGCAGAAAATCTAGAATATTATATGTTTTGTTATTGTCTTTGTATTGGAGTGTACCTTTTGGTTTAAGCTAAAGATTTTACTTTGGTTTGCTATCTAGAATCTCTAGTGCTTTCCAATAAAAAATATACCTACATTATATTCTATACATACAAGATTTCTGAGATGTTAAGTGCAAACTTATAAAGTGATGACAAAAAGTAAGATTTACTCAAAGTACTTGAGAAAGTATACGTAGTAGAAGAGGAGGGTGACTTTGTATAGTTTTTTCAAATTGATAAGAATGACTGTAACGAAAAAGGTAGGATAAGACGTAATAAATTCTAATAATTTCTCTGATGTACTTACTTGCTCAAGCTTGAAAATATTCTATACAAGCAATAGTAAAGCAATCATATACATGAGTATGTCCATTAAGAGAAAGTTATTGCAAGAAAGGTCAGACAAGCAGTTTCATCCAACGCACAATACAATTCTGATCTTGAGGTTTTCAAGTTTTTTAATGTTTTCAGAGACTTTCTTTCACATTTTATATTACTTCAGATGTAAATACTAAATTTTAGATAAGAATGAAAGGCAGGGTAGTAATAATAAAGGTATTTTAGTTTTCATTGTCCATTTTCGATTGTTTTGTTTCTGTTTTCCAAGTCGTCCAAGGTTATTATTACTTTTTCTGCAGTAAGAAAAAAATTTCACGCTTGGGTTGGTCAATTATCTAGCTCATCTTTTTCCTGTTTCTGAATCAACAGCGAGCAGAGCCATTTATTTGTGCGGAGTAGAAGAAAACTTTAAATGTAACCTGATCTTTATTCCAACTTGATCCGTTTTAAGTAGCTTGCATTACATTCGAAGATTCAAGTGTCTGCAGTTAATACAGATAGTGATATTACTCTATTTTTAAATTTCAAATAAAATGAGATTGATATGAGTAAAATCTTTTCAATACATTAAACATATTGCTTTAGGTAAAATATCTCTAAACAGGTTATTCGCCCCATTCTTCAGAAAAATCCACCTACTCAATCGGCATGATTTTTCTTTCCTTCCTTTCCTTACTTTCACCGTTTCATAAAGAGCATTTTCATGTAGCCGATTTTTGAAAGAATAAAAGGATCTTCATTCTTCGGTTCATTATTTGTCTATCTATCCTCAGTTTTCAAGTTATGTATTATAGATATTGGCTCAACAAGCCAAGTCTTAGTCAATCCACATGCCTATAGACAATGGTCGTAATTGCGTTTACGTAAAGATGTAAATTAAACTGTCTCAAACAATTGGATTGTAAATATGTATTTACGTGTGTCAATATGCATTTGGACAATTAAGATGTAAATTAATTTCATGCTCCAAGGAGTAAATTTGTTAAGGTCATTATTAATATACTATTTCTGATTCTAGCTGGTTGTAGTCGATTTGGACATTCATGTTTTGGAGCACACGGGAAAAGATCTGAAGGAGTAGCTCCCAGTCCCAGAATTGGTGCAAATATTCCAGAAATTAATCCAACTCTTATAGAGGGATTAAACGCATATGGATATGGTTTACCACAACAACCTCCAGATTACCAACTACCAATTGGCTCTGGAATTAATCCAAGAAACTACAGAATGAATCCATATTTAATGGAAATGGTAAGCTTCAAATCACATCACAATCTAAATAATATTGTTGTTTCTAATGCTGAACTTGTCCTGAATTCTCTTATAGCTTTCCTCACCAGTTTTCAGAAGACATTCTCCATCATCCCAAGAAGTATTAAGAGAAAGTGAAATAAAATAAGGAAGTAAACAATTGAGGAACTCGTTGATTTATTGTTAGCATAAATATGGTAGACATTTGAATATTTGAGTTGTACTGTAATAATATTTAAGTGCTCATAGTCATAGTCATAGGTTAATACGTATTATTTAAATTTTTGTCTATATATAGGAAGTACAACCCCTTGTTTTCCAATTTCTTTTGTGAGTGACTTTTACAGATGTATTTATGAAATATTAAATTGAATTTGGATATTAAGTATGCATGGACAAAACCTAACATGTTGTACAAACAAATTGTTTATCTTTTACTTGTTGCTTGCCAAATCTTTTAACATTTGATACATATATACCATGCTTCGCTTTGATGTCAAAATATAAGTCCCTGCCATTGTATAAACTTGTAAAATTCCATAACCATTATATGCTAAAATTCTGGTCACGAACATCTTGGAAAACATCTTGCCCAATGTAAATCGGATAAATAGATCAACCTGAATGAAATATAAATTCTTCAACCACTTTCTTTTAGTAATTCGTGCTTGTAAAGCTCCAATGTAATTTATTTTGCTTCAATTCGATTCTTCTGTACGATGAGTTGTGTGATTAAATTTCCAAATTTTAATTCTGATTGAATATTTTACCATAGAATAAGTAGGTACATCTAGCCCTACAATTTTACCAATTTCGAACAAGAGGAAACAAACAAAGTTCGTCATAACGTAATGTAGTGTACGTAAGGAAAATAAAATGTGTGGGTGAGTGAAAAGCACTATATGTAGCAAGTAGAAGGATAAATAAATAGAAAGAAAAGTTTATTCTCTGCTTTATTACATTGAGTGGAGAAAATTTTGAAAATTCTAAAATCTACGAGAAGTGATGTGGAATGAACCTGAACCATTTTTGTATATAGAAAAATATCATCGTAGTTTTGTTTCGTAGTCTTTGAGAAATTCTATTCTTTACTCACTCGTACTTTATAATGCACGAATATACGCTATAGAATATTTTAGAATTTAGGAAATACTATGTATTGGTATGTATGAGGGGAAAAGCATTCACCATTTACAAATTATCGTAAAGATAGATAATAGGTACATATTATCTAGGTTTTAGAAATTAGTGGTATGTAAGTATTAAGGTTGTTTAAATTAGTATTTAATAAGATCCTTGCTCGTGGAGCATCTTTCCCATTCATTCAAAGATTCAAAAGGTTGCTTTTACCTGTATTATATAAACCATATCCAAATGAAATCATAATCATTTATGCTTAAATAATTTATGATTTAATTCAATGTAAACTTTGTTTTTTGTTAATAAGTAAAATATTGAACTAAAATAATATGCGTATTTAAAAATTGGATAATTGAATGGGAAAAGTAGCATTAACAAGGATATGGTTGTAGTTTAAGCAAATTAATGAATGTGTATTAAGGTAATAATTTTAATTTAAATGAATAAAAGTGTTATTCGGTGTTGTTAAATTGATCTTCGAGTTTATTAATACGTACGACGAGATTGTGAGGCTTTAAGCAAACGAATAGCAGTATGAATGAAGTAGGATCCAGGAAAAGATTGAGCGAATGTTTCAACAGTTCAAAATTTAGGATTTAGAAGCCATACAGAATTTTTTATTATTTATTCTTAACTAGATCCATGTTATCTATATTAAGTTTCCTCCTCTTTATCCTTCATACTAAACGTATGTTAAATTTAGTATCATTACATGATTAATTGTTAAATGAAATAATACATTTTGAATTTGAATATTCAAAAATGAGGAACAAAGTTAACTAAGTGATTTCTTATTAGGTTCTATAGATTATCAAGGTGATTTGGCAGGAAAAGTTATTGTTGTAAGAAGGGAAACTTTAAGGGTCTCTACACTAGTAACTTTCTTTTCTTCAATTTTGTTATACTGATTTTTTTTCATTTGCTCCTTTCTTCTTTCACTTTGGTTTGTCCGATACGTATATTTTTGTTGTACGTAAGTGATGACCATAGTCTTAACGTAATTGATTTGGGATTTGTTACTTTGTTACTGTCTAAACATACAGACAGTAGAAAGCACATTCTCAATCCTTTCATTTCAATTTTGACCATTGAACCTGGGAATAATTAGTTTGTATAGGACAAGATTACTCCTTTGGGATGATGATCTTTGATCTTCAGAAGAAGATGGATTTGAGACCTTATTACTCATGGTATTAATTTCAGTTTCAATAGTTTCATCCACTTGGTCATTGAAATTAGATGAACTTTGTTCTGAATTCGAAGGTTCCTCCTGCTCCTCTCGTTTCAGTTTTTCTCCAGGCCTAAAATAAAATTACAATTTTCAATTAATATTTATTAACCAGCTTAGGCTTATAGAGATTTTACTAATATAATGAGCAAGCTAACCAAATTGAATTGGATTCAAGTGTTTCATAGTAATTATATTCATTTCCAGATTCATTAGGTTTAAGTTTTTCATTTTCATTTTCAATGATGAACACATCCACTTCTTCAGCAATACTTTCATTTTCATCATCATCCTCTTCAACTGGATTTCCATCTAGATGAATGGATAATTTGTTAGTTGTTACAAATACAAAATATTGATTACTAAAACGCTTCCTGGTTAAACAACATAACAAAACAAAAACAAACTGGAAATATTTATTTACCTGAGCTGAGTAAGAGTGGGTGGTCAATTAGTTTTATTTTATCATCGCCATTGCCTCTTAAACCAACACCCTTTTTACTTTCTCTCCCACGAAGGAGCAGACCCATGGAATTTAATATACCGAATTTTTGTGGATAATTAGAGAAAGAGGAAGTGGGAACTTGAGTTAAAGATGGTTTCTCGGGTTTCTCAATAATTTGGTTTAGGTTAATAGTGGATGGACCGGATCTTTTTCCGTGACCTAAACAAATTAAAGTTAAATATATATGAACATGTTACTAAAGTACTTTTTAATTTAATTGACTTTACACATGAAGGTTTGCATTCAGAAGAATATTGCATCGAGTTGATGCCGTAACGTTATTCATTATTGTCATTTTGCATTAGCTACTGTTACTGCGAAGCATATATCTTTTCGAGGCATTAGCCTATTCTACACTACTATTCTTTCTCTGTAAAACTTCACCTACTACACCCACTATACTAATACTATTCCAGGAGGAAATTCCTTGATCAATCGTTTTTAGCTTATTGTTTGACCTATTAAGTTATTTTATGGTAATAATTAAGATAAGCCATAGCCATGCAGAAAAAGAAATATCGATTATTTGCCAGAAATAAAACAAAATACAAAATACATTTTATGCATGTACGATGTACAATCGCTTAAAAACAAATTAATCGAGTTGATTTTCTGTCTGTTCATAAACAAATTGTCTTTCGGCTATGGCATAGCTAAATAAGTCAGACTCAGAACTTTTGATATGCATTTAACATTTTCAAAAATTCAACTTCAAATGCATCAACCTACACACGGATAATTTTGACATTTGATTTTAAGTGACGTGAAGGGCCTTCTAGTTATTAGGTAATAAAGTTGAGTTAATATGATTATTTATTACATACTTAATAGAAAGTTTCTTGACTCTCGTTTTAATACAAAAGCAAAAGCTAAAGTCTACCTACATAGAGGAATATGAAATCTAACAATAATACAAAACCATAACTAAACCCGAAATAAAAAATCTAGGTAAAAGAAAAAGGTAATAAAAGTCCGGATAATGTGAAACAGAGATCCTTTTCACTCATATTCTTTTTTTTTTATAATAACCTACCTAAATATACACTAAAACACCCTCAAAATTACTGGTCCTTTTCCTTATTTTGTATTTATTAAAGTCATAAATCATATAAGTAAACTCAAGGGAAAATAATAATCGTAAAAGTATGTATTGCTTTATGTTATGTTATTATTGTGAAATGTAAACAAACATTTCCTATTTATTCATGGATTTTGATTTTTTTTAATAGAATAAAGTATAAACTTATGAGTTATGAATATGAATACAACGGATTTCTCATATTCATATGCGAAAGAAAAAACAATAGTATAGTATGAATTATTGAGACTATTGAACTCTTATAAACGTGAAATAAATTCTGCATTGAGGCACTGTTTCTATGAATCGAAAATTCGAAATATGACAAAACTAAAATCAGAAAACAGTCTCCTAAATCCAATTATGAATGAATGAATGAAATTAGAATTTACGAGATTAGAAGAGATTAACAATCTATCACAAGGACAAGGCCAAAGTAGGATGTTCCTTATCAAGATTTCTTGATGAGTCTCTTCTAAGCGCTGCTAAGTCACTCTCCTCAAAACTTATATGCACTTTTCAGAATCTTAAGTGTAAGTCAATTCAATTTAAAGCTTAACAACAGGACATGTTGTCAGATTGATTTTTAATTTTTAACATTTTCTCGACTTTCATTTACAAGGAGTTTTTATGAAGTATGACAACGACAATGAAAAGCATTTTTATGTATATTCGGCTAAAGTTTTAATCATATAGACGATAATTAAAAATGAATGAATACACATCAGGAGGGTGTTCTCTGAAATATGTGTGTGCTCATAATGAACTCTCAAAATTTTGTACTTAACAGTAGATTTATGCATCAAAGTTTATGACTATGAGTAATAATTTCACTTTTATGCTTATGAGAAACGTAAACAATTCATTTAAAAGGATTTTAGTGGACTTTAGCTAGATGAAATAAAAAACCGATATTTAAAACACTAATAATTAAATTAAGCCGAAGCTAAATCGATGCTATTGCATTGCAAAAACAGAAGTTTTATTTTGTATACTAACCTCCCCAGCATGAATGTCCATATCTCCAACAAGAACCTGTTGAATAAAATAAATGAAGCTAAACCTTCGATTCAGTATTTATTGCACTACATTATTTTAAAATGAAAATTTTGGAAAAACATACCTTCGGCCACTGATGTTATGGCTAAAACTATATATAAAATGCTTAAACACACAATTTTAACTAAAGGAACCATTATTGTTGAGATCAATTCACTAAAATAAATGCACACTTGTTGAACTGCTTTCTTGACTGAATGAATGGAATTGACCAGATTGAGAAATCACAAATGAATGCAAAGTTAGCTTTTCTTAATTCCTTAATCTTTTTCCAGTATTTCTTTGTTCGGAATTACGTATGCCCATTCCTGATAAATAAATCCCAAAATTAAGATATAAGTTATTGAGTTTCCCTTTTGCTTTCTTCTTCTAGTATCTATCTACACGTGAGGTTAGTTTTTTGTTATGTGTACTTTTCCAAGTTGTTTCCTCATTGGTTTTATTCCTTTATATGTTTTTGTTTTTTCTCTGTTACTTTTACTTTCTCTTTCTCCCCCTAATAAACTCAAATAAAGCCTAAAAGAGTTTTCACTTTCTAGCTCAACTCAAGCTAAAATATATGCTTACAAATACTCTGAATACGTTACATACTAAATTTCACATTTATTTTTTTACGACAACAACTTTTACCTTATGTGGGAAGGGTGTGTCTACACATTTTATATCTATATTCTAGTTGTAGTCCTAGTAGGATAGGATTTTTGAATTTTGATATGTGGAGAAAGCAAAGCGTACACACTACACACACGGAATTGGAAAATCTAATTCATCCTCCAACGTAAGTATTTGGATACAATATTTACAATATAAGTCTCTCAATAAAGTTAAAGTGAATAGGTACTTACATACTTACGGAAAAATGTCTGTACATATGTATTATAAGGGGTTAAAAAATGGCAAGCCAAAACTATTTATTTTCTGATGTTGTAATAGTACCACCGGAAAATCTTTTTTCTTTCTTTCTCCTACACGCAGATCAAACCACAGGATATTTTTATTATTATCTAACGGAAGTACTTTACCCTTTACGTACTAGTATACAAAAGGTATTTTTTCTTTTAATGTAAAGTTTGATGTAATGTATGTAATTATTTTTTGGTTCTAACTTTTGAAACCTCCTATCTTTACCTATCTATCTAGCTTCTCAAAGAAACGTGACTGTGGAAAAAAAGATTAAGGAGTAATTCATACAATATAATTCAATTTGAATTGGGATGTGTGGGTGGCGGGGGTAGAAAAAATGCTATATTCGACCAAAAACACATCCTGAAATATTTAGTAGCTAGAAAAATCAAATTCTTAAACATTTATTTTGTATTAATCTAAGAAAACTTCTTACGGATGGAAAGATACCTCAATTTTTGACTATCTAATCAATCATAAATCACAAGCAAACAAAGCAACTTGAATAAGTTCGTCATATAGTAAAAACAATCTGACGATATAGAAGTTGACATTTGAAATGAAAACAACTGAAATAAAATATTCCATTAAATCATAATCATCCGATATCGTGGACAAATCGAATTCAAATCATAGAAAGTATTGCCGAATCTATAACTTAAAAATTGTTATGTGCAGATAAATGCCAGTCAGAACGATAAAATATTATTATTATACTGAAGATACTGATTGTATTGCAGTTATTGAAAAGCTGATCACTTTTGAAGCCTGTCTTTTCCAGTTGATACTTCACTTTATTAAATCCATTCTGTTAAAATAATTCATTAACTTCAAATATTTATCTCACACACAGTTTTTCATGGATCATTTTACAATGGGCTTGAACAAGAAATCACATTGATTCTTCATTCGTCCAATGTCCACAAAAGTATTGACACATTTACCACTTCCATAAGTTGCACTTTCAGTAGAATACATATTTGGGATTTTCATAGTTCCAGATGCAGAAGCCTTTGGCTGAGTATAGCAAATTTTTAATGGAGAAGTAAAATTATCCTTTGTAAAAGAATGATTGGAAAATGGTGGTCCATATCTTTCAGTGTAATGTGGAAGCCAGCCACTGGAATAAAATAGAATTAAATCAGTTTACAAGTACCATTGAGTTATAACAGATATGTGTGGTGGCTTACTAATTCGGAACAGGTTGAAAAGTTCGAGGACGGCATCCCTCATACATTCGTTTCCCAAAAAATATTTTATTTGTATGATATTGAACAGCAGATGGATTTTGTTCTCTAAATTCCAAATTCATTCGCTGATCCTTTACAACGTTTTCAAATGGGTCGTACATGGGACGAACTCGATATTTAATGGCAACATCTCGATTCTTATGGAAGGCAAAAATTTGTTTAGGTCTCTACTGAATTCTGGTAATTGTAAACTTACCCTTTCATTAGCTTTTTTCTCAATAGCATTAATCATTTCATACTTCCGTAATTCATCTTCTCCAAAGTGTCGATGTGTAATTGCGCTTTGTGACAAGTAAGGATGTGACTTTCGAATTACACTAAAGGCTGCATCTTTTGGAAAGGGATAAATATAGTCCTTATATTGGGGAGCAAACTGAAAAAGAATGGAAAAGATGATCTATTTCTAGTAAAGTTTTCTATAAACTTTCAATCAATCTTCCCATTTTACCACATGACGTTGATCTATAAATACTGTTGGTGGGCCGTAAATATCCTTATTTCCATACAATGCCTTATACTTTTCATGAGTTTCAGATTTATCATAAATGGGGCGTGGATTATAGTTGCCCTTTGCCATCTGGAAAGACAACATGTCTATATGTTAATCTGACCTTTGAAAAATAATCAAGACAAGATAATCTTACTTTACGATGAAAATCCGGAAGGATGTATAAAACTTTTCGAGAATCTGGGCTCAATGGATGTTGGGGTTGAGCAACTTTTTCATCATAAAATTTCCGTCCATGATAAACACTATTTGTTGTTACATGGAGATCATGAACCGGAAGTGGATTTTTAATTACTAATTCCGCTGCTTTTGGATCATAAATTGAAACCTGGATATGTAAAGTTAGTTCATTAGATTATTTAAACATATTTGTGAAATTAAGTATTGTCTTATTACCCTTGGAATTTTATGAATGCATGGTTCAGCTTGGTTTGGAAGGCTAACTTGATTCGTTGTTACGAAGCCCGAAGTATTTGTACTTGTTTGATATGTGTAAGCTGGTGGAATTTTCTCCATTTTAGCTTGCCCAAAGTTCTAAATTCAGTTAATTCAAAAAATTATTGCAACCCACAAGAAATTAATGCAGTTAAAAATGAACGGTGTCAGACTGAAGCAAACGAATATCTTAAATGTTTTCCTATGAATTTATTGACCAAACAACTAAATTGTGTATTCTCATCCGTCGTATTGCTATCATGGCAATAGTAAGACAAGAATTTATATTGCAAATCTTTGTTCAAAGTTCAAACCTTTGAAATG
>JAQGCY010000899.1:0-13302 GCA_034700645.1 Xenylla mediterranea | reverse complement strand
GATTTTGAACAACTTTCAACTACAAGTGTATGGAAATACAAAACGGAAGATTTGACACAATGTGTATTAAATATTTGCTGTTGTTAACCTTTGGGGTAATATCATTCAAAATCGGTTATGTCCTTATGTCGTCACGCTTTTTTTTGTGAGTGTCGCATTTCTCATTGCAATCTCGTTTGGACGTTGTTGTACTATCCTCAGCAATGGTTCGGCCTAGACTCCTTAGCTATCTAGTGAGCTGTATATCTATTTCAGCTATTTGTCACGAAGTGTGTCACAAATATTGAAAAGTATTCTGCGGTTAACTGTGGAAGTAACATTGCATACATTGCTTAACACTACAAACTTTAATTTTTGCAAAATCAATCTCCAGTTTAAAATTTTGGTTTTATTATTTACGAGAGTAACATTTTTTTCCAGTTTAAAAATTTTGCTTTGTTATTTACGAGAGTAACTTTCTAACTTCACTATTTTCATCGGCATTACAAGTAATACTTCGAGTGTCACATTTTCGCAAATGTTAGCACTTGCTTTATTTCTAGTAAATATAATATGGTCGGTTGCTATTAGAACAAACTACAGTTTACATCATTTAGCTATGACCGACCGTGGTCGTCTGCACCCCTGCGACGGCTGGCCTTTACCGTAAATGACCCGGAAAGTTAAAAATAAAGTGCCTACACATAATTAATTGAGCAAAGTTTGTGCGCTGGGTTACCGCCACCGTCGGCGTGAGGCGATAGCATGTACCAGTGCGGCGGTTGACCCTTGACCCGAAAAATGTAAAATATTGCGTCTGCGCATAATAAATTTTCCAAAATTTTGGGCCTCGGATGAGCGTCGCACCGACCCAAACCTACCGTCGCCTACCGCCGCGACGGTAGGTTTAAGGAGGTGCGGCGGTATAAGGCGGGACTAATAATAAAAATATTTTTCATATGCATAGCAAGCAGAGTGTCCTTTGGCTCTAATCGCAGAGCCGGTATTAATATTAAGAATGCAGACATTATTGTTCAATTATGAATTCGATTATATAAATTACAATAATTATAAGCGTATACCCAATCGTATCTATGTATTAGCTAGAGTTTGACAACCTCAATAATTATATGCATACAGTCCGAAATCACACTAGGCTAGGATTTTTAAACTAAATACATATTATAATTGAAATGCAAGTTAAAGTTGTATTATCTTACCTCATACCTTGAAATAATTCTCTTAATAAATTCTCTAAATTGAAAACACGTGCAAAATTCTGTTTGAATGATATTTTTACAACGAATGATGGAATATGAAATACAAGAAGCAGCTATATACCCATTCAATGTTCCATTATCTGATCCTTAATGTCGAAGTTATCAGCTTATATTTTCCAACTATTAAATTACCATTCAAATTTTTTGAAATTTTTCGAAGCGTGGATCTGTCAACGACAGGTTTAAATGGTGTACAATTAGATCTACTTGTTAAATTAGTATTTAGTTAACAAAACAAAGAACTTGCATGACCATATTAAATTCGTTTACATGTATTGGGCAGTACAACGTTAGCTGCGGTAACAAATATGAGTCCTCCAACACTATAAAAATAAAAGTAATTCATTTTCTCGAATTCATATTCATATTCCTTTTCATTCTGGATTCATTGTAGATTCTCAATTCTTTCTAATGATTTCAATTAAAAGTTTAAAGACATTTGAAAATTTTATTGCATATGCTCATGTATCCCATTCAATTCCATTCAAACTAAAGATTAATCCTGATTACAAAATTACGATTTACAGACAGATCACCTTACAATATATTTTATGGACCTCATTTTCAATTGTTTTCTTGGCATTATATAATTTTCATTTAGGATATCAGTTGCTTTTTATCAAAGGAAGAAAGTTGACCGATATAGTACTGAATATTTGTTTTCTCGTTGTGTACACTGCTCTACCATTTTTGCAAGTGTACTTGCTTTATATACAAAAGTCCTGCTGCTCTCTGATCCAGAGTTGTTGTGATTTGGACTACAGATTAAGTAAAGATAAAGAATTTCGAAGTAGCTTTCAATATTAATAACAAAAATAAACCTTCTTAATTGCAGCAAAACACTTCAATGCGACAAAATATTTAGAGAATGGAATTGAAATATTTGTCAAAGGAATATGCCTCGTCGATAAATTGCTTGTTTGGCCAATTGGAATTTGTGTCTTCACATTGTTGCGTTTACAGCTTGCAGCATGCATGAATAGTTTGAGTAGTGGAAATGTAATTGGTGATTTATTCTTTTCAATATTATTTGCTCTTGCGGCAAGCATTTCCATAAAAAATGTGCAGTTGGTAGTAATCGTTCTCGTGATTTACGGAAAGATGGTCCTTCTTTGGATGGATAAGATTTTATGGTAAACATTGATTAGAATTACCGTCCAACTGTTAATCATCCTATTTTTATTTCTAATCCAGGAATTTCTCGAATAATAGAAGCGTATATACCAGTTTCCAACTACTGTTAAATACCACAAGTACACTATGCAGAAATTTAATTGCTATATCTTATGGTTATGGTTGTGGAGTATTAATTTTCACACTGTCCATATGTATCCAACTCCCTATGGATTTTATATACTTGAAAATCCCATGCTTTTGTGGAGCAATTTTTTGCACTGTCATTATTATCATTCTCTTATCAGAAGGAATCGAAATTTATAAAGTTTCGAATGAAATATTAGTTAGTCAACTCAAGCGTTATCATAGAAAAAGTTATATGATTAAGGTTTGGAGATCTTGCAGGCCAAGTCAAATTGAAATTGGAAGTTTCGGGACGGTTCGTACAAAAGACTTCCTCCTAATAACATTCGGTGATATTATTCTTCAAAACCTTGTTACGCTTATTTTACTGTTCTAGTTTAGATTTTATTTAAACATGCTAGGCATAGAACTAATTTTTCCAGACAAGAAAGCTTTTCTTGAACGCAAACTATTTTATGCACCCAACAAAACATAATAACAACAATTAGCATCCAAACGCTCCTACCAATTCTACTATAAATTAAAAGTTCATTGCAATGCTATATGAAATATGAAGCAATTTATTCCGGATTTCTGCGTATAGTCATAGTTATAATATAATCGAATCTACAAATAATATCTATCTACACCAACAATTTATTGTTTACAACAATTAATAGGATACATTTAGGTATTTATTTATCCAATGTTTTATTTATTTCGTCAATCCAGTTCTGTCCAATCCAATATAAACCTTCCAGTTCCAGATTCAAAAGCATTCTTATCAAGTAAAATTGACTAATTAACATGATTAATGTAGTTTATATTAATTTTATTGGAAAACTAAACAATGTATCCATTATTGTTTTAAAAAGTTTTCATTTTACTCGATAAGGGAAGCGACGCCACTTTGGCTCATGTGCCCAAACCCATTGAAATTCCCACAAATTTTTCAACCTGACATACATGCGTTTGTTCACTATTATATTATCAATGCAAATATCAAACCCAAAATCCACACGTTTTCTTGTTCAGATTTTTGCTTCAGTTCAGCCGGTTCCAGTGCTAGAAGTCTTGATCAGTCAATTAATCGATTAATCAACTAATTAAACACCTTCCAACATGCAAAACGACGCTGGAGAATTTGTGGATCTTTACGTTCCACGGAAATGGTAAGAATTTTCAGTTTGTGTAGCTGCAGCAGCGCTGACACTGGGCTCAGCCTATGCTATGGCTTTGCTAGACAATTGAAATTGATTTGTTTATTTTATTACCCAATTTTAGCACGGCAAGTAACCGTATTATTCATGCAAAAGACCATGCATCAATTCAAATTAATTTAGCTGATGTGGATGAAACTACTGGAAGAATGACAGAGACCTACAAAACCTATGCTATTTGTGGGGATATTAGGAGAATGGTAAGGTTTCCAATTGTAAATCATCATCATTGTCGAAATGGAACTTAAATTAATTACTATGCTCTGCTGTAAATACTTTAGGGTGAAGCTGATGATTGCTTGAATCGATTAGCCAAAAAGGATGGACTTTTAGCTAAGTAAGTTGAGCCTTGAGCTTAAAACATAAAATGTTATTTTAACTGTCGTGTCAAAGTGTCATGTTCTAATTGCCGTTTTTGATTTGTTTTCTGTCAACAGGAACTTCTAAAATATTTTACATAGATCCATTTTTCACCAACAATTTTTTGTTGATTCTTATTATTAGTTTCTACAATTAATACACCTTTAAGAAATAAAGAAGAACCGTTCCTTTGGGATGGTTTTTGTTTGTTTGTATTTGTAAATTGAAGTAAGTGTAAATGCAATATTTTTTTTTGAGTATTCTTGGTTTATTTATTGAGAATTTCATAGGGAAAAAATGAGTGTGTCACTTAACATAACAGTAAGTTTAGTATTTATGAATTAGTGAGTACGTCCACGCTGGTTACAAGTACTGTTCATAGTATCCCGATCCCCTCGTCCGTGTCCATGACTATGCCCTTGTCCTCCACTTCCTGGAGCTGGACCAGTAATTGTAATCCTAGCTTTGGCTTTCATGGCTTCCGAAAGACTCATCTGTAAAGTTCATTTTACAAACAAATGTTAGGAAATTTTTAGGCTTTGATTCTTTAAACATTTAACCTGAGATTTTTTAGCATCCTTCTTAGAATTATAACAAAATTCAAAGAATGCAACCCCCATAGCAATCACTAGTCCAACAATTAGGATGTAAAATATACCAGCCAAACTTCCAAGTGATAATTCGTCGTCTGTGGCTGACGTTTCTTGCTGAAATTCAATTCAAATCCAATTTTTAGTATTTTAGTAATAGCTATAAATGAGCTTTAACTAACCTTGTTACTGTGATCACATTCGCTCCGTTCATACCACCATGTATTTTCCAGCTTGCTTAGTATACCATTTTCAGTCATTTGTAAAACAGCCAGGTTGATTTTGCTCCTGGAATGTCAGTAAATCCTTGTACAAACTTGATTTAGATTCGGAATTCACTTAAAAACGTTATTCGTTACCTTAGAGGGCTTCCCAATGGAGTAGCTATACCAAATCCTTTGGCATCAAGATTTTGTCCAACTTTCATCGTGTCACAGGGTTTTCGTTGATTTGTATAATCGTTCTTTGGAGATTCAACGAGCAGGGCATATTTTCCTGTAAGAAACATGTAGTAGCTTAAGATTCCAATAAATTAGAATGTGATAAGACTTAGGCTATGTCTACCTTTTCTTTCTCTAACAATACGAATGCCTTCATCATAATTTTTAACATTTACTCCTGGAGCTGTACTCATGAATTCATACATCTTTTTGTATACATCGATTTCAGATCTCTAAAATAAATTCCAGTATTCATTAGTTTTTATTTCCAATGCAATTTCAGTTTGCTCGCATTCGCATACCCTAAAAAATTCCCATGTTGATCCACCATACAGAGTTCCGTATTGAACATCTCGTTGATTTGCTAAGTCATCAGCAGATTTAATTGGGAGAACCACTGCAATATATTAACATATTCTTAAGCAAAATCGATGGAATGGATGATCTTGTGATTCTTGTACTTACTTCGATTCACAGTTCGTACAGCAGCAAAATTAGCTGTATATGAGGATATTAAAATCAGCGTAAAAAACCACCATACGCTTCCAACTAATCGTCCAGCAAAAGATCTAAAAACGAAGTGCAAACAATGAAAATTATTCCAAGTTAATGCTAAATCGAATGCAGGGACTAGAGGTTTCTGAACTTTTTTTTTATAATAAAAATTTACATACCGAGGTGATAAGTCGCTGCCCTTAAATAGACAAATAATAGAAATTATATGAATGAATTTATAATGACATAATTTTAATTAATTATTTCGAAACTAATCAATTGTCTACCTACTTGTTGTACTAGAGCAGCAAATGAAAACCATAGTGCATTTGGTATTGAAAATTGTGTATGAAACCTTCCATGAGTTTCAATTATCCATTCTGCAGCATTGAATCTTGTGACTAAGTAGAGCACAATACTAACTCCAACATAAGCAATTACTACACAAACCCATGTATCAATTGATAATGGGCTCATAAATCCAAATACGCCTGAACTATGTTTCTTTGGCTTATAAATCATTATAGAAATTCCAAGACTCATAAATGGTTTAGAAAAATCTACAACTCGTTCTCTTTCACTTGTAATTGTTAATGGGGATATTGCCAAGTCAGCTTCCTGAAAAAGAATGCATAATGTGGAATACAAGTATATTTTGATTAATTAATTAAATGCTTTAGCCGATTACTATTATACAATTACAATTTGTTCAGAAACCTCTTGCCTCATTGCATTTTGATTGATTGATAAAAAAACGAAACGACCTACCGTGGATATACAAAAGTGTCTTGATGAAAAATGCTTGCAATTGAAAACCATAGAGCATTTCTAAATGTATAAATATGGGCATTGGATGGTTTTCTTTGGACAATAAGAAATACAATTCCAACTGTAAATATTGACAGTAGAGTTGCAGTCCAGACTGATGGTTGCATTGGATTTGTAAATGAAAATGCACCAGGCATTTCTAATTGTGGTTTTTTAATCATTATACTTATTCCAAGCTCCATGTAAGGTTTTGAGAAATCAATTACTGTTTCTCGGAGTGAAGTTATTGTCAGTGGTGCTACGGCTATGTCGGCTTCCTACATTATAATGTAGTATGTACATATATAGGTGTGTAAAAATGTGTATATTTGTTTTAGTTTAGTAGTGAAAAAATATTAAAGTACTTTTTTATGCATTTGATTGAAAGTGAAAGAAAGAAACAGAAAGATTTTTTTTGATTTTGATTGAGTGAGTGAGAAGAAAATAAGAGAAAGTATAGTATATTGAAGGTGAAAGGTATAGGCAGACGGGGGTTCTAAAAATGCGGCGTGGTAAGAGGCTTCTGAATAATTGTAAAGAAGTATAATAATAATAATAATTGTTGTATTAGTTGAGTAATAAGTGGTACATTTAACTAGTTCTTAAAACTACTTAATTGACGATATAAAAACGAAGAAACTAAAACTATTGATAGCAGAACATAGAGAGCAGGGGTTACAAGCTGATAGGAAAGAGTAAAGGGTTGCAAATTAAAATATTATTCAGAACTTTTCTATTTTTCTATACCTTCCGAATAAGCTCTCCGACCATACCATCCCATCCACCTGGAGATTCTGGATTTTCTTGTCCATAACCACCATCTTTTACAATCCGGATTTCATCTAAAGAATATCATTCCAACTATTAGATTTTATTCAGAACTCCAGATAAACTCTTTATAATACATACACGTAATGTTGAGCTCATTTGCAATTTTTTCTGCTAAATCTTTACAGTATCCTTCATATCTATCATTTCCTACTGGAGGCTTTTCACCTTTCTCAACTTTTCTTTTCATTAAGTATGGTTCTTCCTGGAAATTGACATTTCTCTCATTGTCTTGCCACAATAAATGCCAAAGGTTTCCGCTTACCAAAATACTTGTAACGATATATGTTTTGTTCAAGTCGTTATATGTGGTCCCATACACTTTTAACCGATTTTTGGATTCTTCTACACTGACAAATCCTTCTCCCTTTTTCCATTGTCCAATCTAAGTTTACATTAACAAACAAATTACAAGAACAAGGTATTACTAAAACCTTGGTTATTTTGGCAAACCTTATTCATTGTAGTTGTAACAGACATTTCCATAACATCGATTGAATATCCAACCCTTTCGCCATTTCCATTAAATCTAATGTTTCCAGTAAGTCCTTCCATGTCAACCTGTAAGAGGGTTGAGTAATTAATTTAATTATATCTGTCATAAAGTGGTCATAAACTATATTCGATTCGAAAAGCCACACCCTTTACATTTTACGTTATTATTTCTATAAGCATATTTACCTTCCGTAATTCCTTGAGTATAAGATCTCCATGCTCATAAGGAATTACAGATATTGATCTATAGTCCTCCATGTGATGTGATCCAGGAGCTGTACCACAATTAAAAAGTCGTGAGGAATTACGACGCAGTGAGAGTGGATCAAAGTTGAGTATTTGAGTAAGTGCTTCATGTAAAATGGAAACACTGTCGTACATAAATGCTGCATTTGCCTAATGATTTCATACAAACAAACATTAAGTATTTAATTATTCGTTAATATTGAAGCATATAGTAATGGTTTAATGTTACCGAAATTGAATTTCGTCCAGCTCCAGGCCAAACTAGTGGATCTAACGTTGACCATCTTCTCATGAAATTCTTAACAAATTGACGGCTTGGATCAATTATTCGAAACCCTGTTATATTCACTGCACCAAATTCAACTGTGGATGATTCCCATGGATCATCGAAAGCCTATTTTTTAATATAAGAAAATTTTCTTTTTCTTTACATTTTTGGGATTAGCTTCAATTCTAATCTGACTTACCAATCCTGCTAACATGTAATGATATGTTCTTCTCCCCATTTGAATATCTCGGACATGACTAATTATGATATCTTTTGCGAGCTGCGTTGGACAATCAAGAATTACATACTTTGGCGTCCATCGGTTTCCCATTTCTAAATTACGCAAGGTAGACAATGCTTCTTGAGCGCTATTAATTTTCTTTACTGTTGTGATTTTCAAAGAATCATTTGCAAATTGGAGGCGTTGGAAAATCGATTGGAGTCTTAGGAGACCTATTAAAAAATTATTTTACTATCAATCAAATTTGCGATGTGACGAGACAAAGTAATTATACCTTCATGACTATTGTACATATATATTGTACTTTTCCATCCATAATGTCCAATTGTATCCAATATTACTTGATGTAAATCGGGTGGTTGGACTCTTGTAACAAAATCAATCCCACCTTTGCTTCCCATCTAGAGTGAGTACAAGCGTAAATGACAATTCTTTTAAATGTAAAACTTTTACCACAAACAGCTCACCGATAGAGGAAACCATGGTGTAATGAATGGCATTTGAAATGTATTTGAGTAAGAGTGAAATGATTGGAAAGAATCTGATCCCATTGATCCAACCATAACAGTGACGCCACGGGCAAATTGATTGCATACTGAAAAAAATAAAGTAGAAAGCAGTTTATAAAAAAATTAGACTTTCTCCAAACTTACTTATTCTTGAAAGTTTAAAAGAATCGGCAGTATTAATAATATCCACATAAGCGAGGAGCTGACGTTCATTTGTGTTATACTGCATTAAAGCATGTTTGAATGCTGTTTGAACATCTAGTGTGCCTTGCTCAAATACAGCTCCTAAAAAAATTTAGAGAGAATTTTCTTATTTCAAATTATTATTTCAAAGAATTAAAATATTTGATATACCCAACGGAATTTTTTCACTATCAACTATTTTAAGAGTTGACAATAAATATATGAAATTAAGTAGTAGACTAATTTTTAAATAATCCATTGTATTTTATTTTATTTTGCCTGATCCCTGCAGGATAGCTTTCAATTTGCCTTTGAAACGGAGAGTGAAAGCTGCCTTTCTCTTTACTATAAACTAAAGATCAGACTAGGATCCAAAAATGAAACTGAAACAGGGCGCAGAGTCTACTTTTATCTCCTCAATGCCTTTTACGTTGCGTGTGGTATACCAAGCTCTGAACTCCAATGACTTTCTTGCAAAAGCTAAACTAAAGCTATTTCAGCTTCTTTCTTCTGGATCCTTTTCATCGATCGAATGTTTACTTTCTTCCAAAGAGGTTCAGCCTCATTTTGTCAACGCTATTTGGGCTTTAGGTTTTCTTCCACTTGTATGGCTAAAGTCATTCTTATGATGACAATAAATTCATATTAAATGATAAAATATGTCATAAATCATTGTCACACATACAGTGTATGATCGTTCTATGCAGGGAATATTAGCTAATAAATATGTTGTATTAGAACATGTTAGGAATATTCAAGCACGAAACAATTGTATGTACATTTATTTATTGCATTATATTTAAATATTAATTTAAACCTAAACACTCCTCAAAATTAATGAATCTAATAACAAAGCAGTATGTATAAAATTTTGAAATCTTTCAGCTACCTTTAAATTATTATTTTCTGGTGCAAATAAATAGTCATGTTCAATATTGTACAATAGTCCATGAAGTTGGCTTATTCCTATTCCTTACTGTGGATACTTGTATTTTCCAGTTGTAGATCGAAATTGTAACAGGACAATTATGTACGTTAGTATTGCACTCATTATCTAAAATAACAATGATTCAATTAATTTATTAATATCTCAATGTGATTTCAGGATATTGTGGAAATGGTTAGTACTTACTGAAGTCAGGGTTTGCCTATTGACAATAAAAAAATGTCCTGGATTAATTGTTGGTGGTGAGGTTAGGGCTTTGTTGAAACAGGAGTTCTAAATAGGCAACAGTGTATGTAATAAAATATTAGAGCATATTTTTAGGAGCTATTGAAAGTCAAAGCTTTGCCTTACCTTTCTTTCTACTAAATCCAAACTTTGCTCCTTTTCACCATTCCAAAACGACGAGTAGTGAAGCTTCATGACTGTCGTCTGTGCCTGAATAATTAACATGGAATGATATGGATTTAAAAAAAAATAATTTATTATCAGAATATAAATATGAATCGCTTACTTCTGAAGTAATAATCGTCCCAGCAGTACAATGGATATATAAGCCCAGAAAGTTTGGTACAATCCAACAAAAGTTTTGAATATAAATCAAATTTTTATTATTCAAATAAAGCATTTGATCCTGACTGAAAAGGGTGTACGTGTAATTGATCAACATAGAAATAATTAGTAAAGTTGAAAACAATATTTGAATGGAAAATAGTTTGTTATACTCTTCGACAATTTTTTCAAGATCTGTATAATGTGTTACAAAATCCATAAAGCTGAACCATGGCTTACCCTTTTCATTCATAGAATTTAATGAAGTAAACCCGATTGTTATTAATATGATGATTTGAGTAAGCCATACAATACGGAAAACATTTATTATTGACAATAAACTCCAGAAACCCATCCCAAGGATATGGATAATTGTCCTGTGAATCGGCATTATTGGAGATGAAATAATCCTAAAGCCAATTGCTACTTGAATGCAGCTAATAAATATGCAAGCGCTTATTATAAGTACAGCCCTTTTAAACTGCAAGCCTCGGTGTTTTAATATAGATTCCATGATTAGTTTTGTGGCTGGAGAATTGGTAGCGTAAATTTTTTCAATTTTGTTATTTAAGTTATTCAAAAACTGAATTATGTTATTTCTTTGCCGGAATTCATCTATCCTGCAAAAAATTTGGCCAATATCTTGTGTCATTGTAACAACCATAAATCCAACAATATCCGTTATGTTTTGATCACCAAGTACTTTTGTAATCTCAGGTTGATGAAAACTGTACCAAATAAACCAGGCAAGTGGATATATAAGTTGCAAATACATCATTATCGATGGGAAATTGAATATTTTGTAGTAAAACTGAAGTGATGTTGGATCAAGTGATAAAAGGCAATGTGATGAAAATTGCACAAATTTTAATGTTGGTTGGTAAAATGATTTGAGATGATCTGTAAACTTTAGAGTACAAGGAAAAGAATTTTGAGGAGAAACAAAGAATATTTTGTTGGGCTTATAATTAGTTTGAAGCTCCATTATGAAACTTTGTTGTAGAATTCAAGCCGCAAAAATCCAGAAGATTAGATGAATAGTGCGAAGTATCACCAGACTCCAAATTAGTATAAAGAACTAATTACTTGTTTTTAATATAATATGCAATACATACATAAGCAATTCGTTTATTTATTAGTAAAACAAACACCAACAATTTTCTTTATTTGATATTAATTTAGCAATCAATTAAGCTAACAACACTTATTTTGTCTATTTAATTAGTCGGTTAAATTAATTTTTAATTTACTATGCAAATACCAGCCCTCCTTTGACAATGACAACTCTATTCCCATTATTAGCTAAATTTGCTAACGATTTGCATTACCATATTATTGAATTTATATTTTTCAATTGTTTTTAGTTTAATCATAGAAATGCAAAATGATCAGTTGATGACCTAAATTGAATTAGCACAACCACATAGGTTAAAATTCCACTCATAATCTACAAAATAAAATAAAGATTCGATAGGAAACTTGTATTCTAATTTGTAGATGATTGGACTTATTGTTACTTACTGAAGTGAAAGCTTTCCGGTTCAATGGAAAAAAGTTTCCAGGATTTATTTCTGGCGGATGTGACAGAGCTTTCATAAAGCACGAGTTCTGCAAGACAATCCCAAATATTTAAAAAAGCATATACTTTAAAATGCCTTTTCCACTTACTCTTTGCTGGGCTATAGAAAGATCATTTTCTGCGCTAAATGTTTCGTTGTATACAAACTCCGCTGTGGTTTTTGCCTAAGAGTACGAATTCATAGAACAGGTTAATTAGTTTTGATTAGTTTTGATGAAACATATTATTTGGTACTACCTGCTCAGACATCTTTGTCCCAAATGTACAAAGGATATATAGAACGACGAAATTTGGTAAAATCCAAGTAGCATTTTGTAATACCACCCGAAAAAGATAAGGATCATTCAAGTGTGTACAAATGTTATATGTATAAATAATTAAAATTGAACCAATTCCTAGTATCGATAATATGATTTGTAACCAAAATATTTCATTAAATGTTCCAACTAAATCTTCAAGATTTGTATAATGCTTCAAAAATTTTGAAAACTCAAACCTGTTCTTTGTGTCAACTAATTTGAGTGAGTTAAAGGCTATTGATAATATACTAATTAACTGAACAAGCCAAATCAATTTGGCTGTACTTAAGATTAAATATGAACTCCAGTAAATCATTCCAACAACAAATATCAAATTTTCATATGTTGAATAAAACTGAGTGGATAAATTATTCCACGTGTAGCTATTAACAGTAAATCCACAAATTATACTGGAAACTAATATTCCCAGCGTCAGTTTCCTGAGTAAGCTGCTTTCCTGTTTTAGTTGTATTTCAATAAATAGTTTTCTTTCAACTGGTCCTTCAGCATATATTTCTTCAAGGGACTTGTGCAATTGATTCCAAAAATTTGTAATCAATGTAAGTTTCCTAAATATATCAGGCCGTAAGCATATTTGGTTACAAAATAAAATGAATGAAACAATTGTGTGACCAATTAAATCAGTTGCAGCTCCATCATAAATATTTTTCAATATTGAGACGTGTAGAGTTATCGACGCATTCCATGCGTCTCCATCCCTATTAATTAGTCTAGCTTTTAGACTCAGA
>JAQGCY010000898.1:0-13308 GCA_034700645.1 Xenylla mediterranea | reverse complement strand
CAATTAAGAGAGACTTTGTCGAAAATTACAAACCTTGTCTTTAGTACTGCTAGTCGACTCTGTACTAGTGTTACTCGAATTTGGAGTTCCAGGCGGAATTGGCAGTTTTAATTTAGATTGTTTTGCTTCCATATTTTATCCAGTTCAGAATTTTGATATGTTATATTGATAATGATAGTTTTAGTCGGTCAAAATGAAAATGGAATCTTCATGAGAAAGTTTAACTCAGGTCGGCAAAAAATGTTAGCAATGACATCTCTGTAGTAACAAAAATTTGTCCAAAAACTGCTATTGGCTTGCTCTAATTAAATGTTCGTATTATGGACACAGTTAGGTCTGGAATTAATCACGCACCTATATGTGTAATCTTATATCATCGCAACTTAATTTTGACATTTAATCGATTAAATTATATTTAATCTTAAAAACAATTCATATTTTTAGGAGATTGGTCAAGGCTACTTAAGCATACATAAGATAAGATCACGATTTGTTAGATCTAACTTTTAAATTAGTTTTTCACCTATGGATTATTGCCAGTCCTAATAATCACAATAAAAAAACAAAATTCTGCATTTGGAATTGACTGTTTTGATCAATAAATTTGCCGACGGTGGTAACAATTTACTCCCATCTGTAAGTACCTTGCTCAAGGCGAGAGATTTACTAAACTTTGTGTTAAATACCGTTCGTATGAATTTAAGGATTGATTCATAAAGACCTTTTGCAATGAAAATCAATAAAGTAAAAGTATAGAACTATGGAATTGTGTCGCAAATGATTTTCTTGATTTCAAGATTTTTACGTAAATTTTTGTAATAAAAACAAGAAACAAATATCATTTAATTTCAAGTTATGATGTCTTATTCTGTGATTTATATCTTTATTTTTTCTAATTTTATTAATGATATTTTGATTATTGGTTTTTGAATTATTTGTTTGAAATTTTTGGAACTAAAAATATAATATTTATTGTATTGACAGAAATGCATCTAATTCCTTGAGGAAGCCTCACGACAAGTCAGCCAGGTCACATAATTTGCATGCAAATGTTCATTTTTACCTAAATATCATGTTTGGTAACATTTACATATTTATGTCTGCTGCTCAATTCTATTCGTCTGCTTGTATATAAGAAGGGTTAAAAATACAGAAAAATAAAACAAATGATCTTTCATCATTTATTATTATTATGTAATACAATCTTCAATCTGGTAGTACTTTGAGTTTTTTGGAATGTTTGCAATCAATTACTTCCCTTCTCTTCCCATGCGACAATTTATGTACTTATATTCCATCCAACATCCTTATCCTTATAACTATATAACTTCTGTGTGTACATGCATTAAATAATAAATAGGTAAAGTAGAAGTTTTCGTTAGTTTACATACATAAAACAATTAAAACAAATCATCACTCAATCTTTGTGACAATAAAAATGCTGTGCTACATTTCATTATATTAGGTTAACTATGTATGTTTTTTAAGTATACTAATTACTAAACCAATTTTAGCTCGCAGTATTTGCTGCTTGCTGGAGATACCAATCTAAACCAATTAATTGGGGTATAGCGTATGTGTAGAGTAACAACAGGAAATGCAATTAAACTATTAGTAGTAGTAATGTACAGAATTTGGACAGTAGTTTGAACTGAATGATATTATAATGTCAATTCATTTTTCTTATCAATTTATCATTAAGGATTTAATATTTACAAACAAGCTTACCAAAGTGCAAAATCTGTATGACATGAATATATATTAATTTCTGCACTTTGTCATTTCAAGCAATTTGATCGCCACCAAGAAAATGAAAAGAAAAGGAATAGAATAATTGTATTGACTTAATTTGCTTTGTCATTTTTAACGTAAAGATACGCTTATTTTTCAATCATGCTAATAAATATGTAACGACATAAGAAACCTGATCATAATTATATCTGACACCTCGTATCTCGCATACCTAAAAGTTCCTGAGTTACATATAGGGTCTGTAATCAATAAATAAAACTTTCGCACTTTTTATTATTTACGTCATTTTCAATATTCATACATATAAACAAATCGGGAGTTAAATAATAGAACAAAACATTAGTGGAGTTAATTTTGTTTTCAGATTAACCAGTGAATACTTCTGTCAAATGAATTACTTTTGATTCTTCTTTGTCGGCAATCTAAACATGAACCATTGTGTGAGATGGGAATTATTTGAAAAAATTATTTTCCACACCATTCAGAGCTGTTGTATCAGGCAAAATTCCTTTGATGTGTAAAAGATAACCGTACATTTGTATTACTTCATTTAGAGTTGATTGAAATGATCCTTTTTATAATTAGTTCAAATTGGTTTAAACAAGGCAATTGGCAGCTCATCAGTAACGGTCTTGACAATTCAACTAGCATGCATCAAAAACACAATGTAGTTCAATCAAACTATAAATTGGTTCCTGCGGTTTTAATTGTATACGCAATTCAAAGAGTTGGACAGGCTTAATTGTTTTCTAAAACTCAAGCTACGCATTTTCTCACGGCGTTTAATATATTATGCACTAGCCATATAATTGTTTGCCTGACTAGTGAAGGTTTCAGTGCTTTCAGTATGGAAAAGTCAGTCATTTTGTCAGGGACGATCACGACAACATCTTTCAATTTAACTGACAACTTGATTCAATAATTTAAAGATTAAATAAACCTTTACTAATTTTAATCCACAACACGAAATGAAGCAGAAAGTTTTATGTTAAGTATTAAGGTAGTTGTTGCAGTTGATCTTGACGGATTCATTCCACTAATCTAGTGAAAGATGCAACTAAAACTAATAAATTTTAATTTCATAGCATGTTAAATAAGTAATCGAGTAGTCCAATCCCAAATTATTTGAATTATTACATTAAAGAATGACAAGGCAGTACTAAAGGGACAGTATTATTTATTATGATGCGAATTAAAAAAGCCATAAGAAATTACATCAAGTGAAAGATCCATAAACCAACTCACTATTAAAACTTAAGGTGCGTCATAATAGTTGTGTTCAATCCCAGACATATAAAGAATACTTATAATACTTTTTAGGGTTATGTCAAGGATTGTTTTGAAAATGTTTTTTAATATTGCCCTGTGAGTTTATGAATATTTTAACACATCTCCGTAAACTTATTTTTTTGAGGCTATCGACAATTCTTGTATATTTATTGCTATAATAAAATATCATTTGACCATTCATTCATATTATTATTCCAATAAATTAAGTTAACTGTCTATAAAATGATGTAAATGAGGATGCATTTAGTACGAACCAAAACTAATTCAGTTGAATAGTACAATTGTGTAACACTTCTGATACATATAACTTGAATTTTAAACCGATATTAATATAACTCTTCAAATTTGAGATAACCTCGCCGTAATACTTATCATAAGAAAGAGAATTAAAGCTTAATTTAATTATCTGCATTTTGTGTTTAAGTCTGACAAATGATTGTTAAACTTTAGTCAAATGTTGAAGTATGTTTTTTAATAAATGATTAAAAAATGTGGTAATAAAACTTAAGGCCGCGGTAGGTAGTATTAGTATATGTGAAATATTTAGCGTCTCAGAAAAATGCCAGCAAATTATTCGTAACTCGAAAAGATAGGCTGAACAATGTATAATTTTAATTCCATTCAATTTAGAATGGTTGGATAGGTAAAAAAAATTAAATCATTTAAATAGACTAAAGTTTCGCTTTCATTCTTTTAATCGTGCCGTTAGTGTATGGTTAGTATGCTAATTATAATTTACAGGAAATAAACAAACTATTTTCGTTATAATTTATTTATGGCTTTATTGCGTGCATATGCATACTGGACAGGGGCACATGAATATTTAGAACACTTGGGACCAAACAGTCTCAGCATAATATAATAAGTTAGTACTACAAATAAGTATTCATCTGAAAGCTTGATTTTCGTTCAGTGAAGATGAAGAAGTTTCGGACTTAAATAATTTTAAAATTGAATATGACATTGAGATAATAATTCTTTTTAGAAGATAGATTATTAAGAAAACATCAGCTTATTCATAAGTCACAACTTCATGGTCGGTACACCTATATGGTCTAAAAGTGTTTAGATAATTGTCTTATAGCTCAGCATAAATTGAAGAGGATTTTATCTTATAGCTACTTAAAATACTAATCCTTATTTACTTTCTGCCTGAAATGTATGATTCTTGACCTTTAAGTGATAAATTTAACCTAATTGTTACTCCTTCTTTCATTGATCCTATATTTTCTTTGTGTCGAGGCAAAGAATTTGTTTGATGATCTTGAAGAGTCGAACCAAGTATGTTTAATGTGAAAGGATTCAAATACTTCATCTTCATCATGGTTGTTGGGAAGCTAACAAATTCAGTTTAACCTTAAATTCTTCTCCAAAAGAAGATGGTGCAAACAGTTTTAAAGTGGCTGATCAAGGATTGGTATAGGATACTTTCTTCGTTAACAATGAAAGACAGTATTTCAAAATGATTAGTGCTGCTTCATTCTAGCCTTGATATTATAAATGAAATAATAAAATAATTTTAATTGTGAGATTTACAAATCTTGCATATGTGTGAATTTGAAATTTCTTATTTGACAGTAAATGCACCAACACGTAGAGCAAGTACGAATGTTTTTTGCAACTTCGAAACACATATTGCATAAAAAACCGATTTTGCAGATGCCACGATTCTTCATAAATAGCTTACAATAAACCAGAAATAAATACCAACTGCAGCAGTGGATTAATATCAGGATTAAACATTGATACCATCCATTCCAAGCTTTATCTATAAATTGTGAAACCTAGAAGATAAACCCAGGACGGAAAGGCAGAAACTCACCGTGACACAGAAATATAATGTTGTTTGAGTTAAGTGGGACTATATTGATAAAAACTGTTCATGACACAGCTATGATGCATACTTAGATACATAGAATATGGATAATAGATTAAGTTAATTTTGTAAATATCTTGCCTATGAAGTTTTATTTATAAAACCTTTTTTGCAATAACCAATGCAAAAACTAGGGTGTGTTTTGTTATTTGACACTGCATTGGTATATCGTATTCTTAACTTTTAATGGGAAAGTGAAAGATAAACAACCAAAATTAAGAATCCAGTTATAAATTATAATTCTATTGATAAATATTTGCTGTATTATTCATGCTACTTACGTTCACGCCTGGAAATTCAATTTAGGCTGCATAATATCATCAACTAGGATGCAATTAAGTCAATCATATAGTTGTTAATTTACTGTAAATTTAATTACTTTTAACCTCCAACAATGCTGCAATGAATGAAAATTGTTGTTGCTTAATCTAGCAATTAGATCTGTTGATATGAATTAATAATCAGAAAACTCAAACTTAGTATCAGTAAATCAAATTTTATTCCCGTTTGATAAGGTTTATACCTGTAATTACTGCTACTTGAAGTTGAACTTCTAAAATATGTTTATTAGGATCATATTGGCAGAAATACCAGATTGCTGGATAAATTGTACATAGATAAGATGCTCTCAATTCCCAGTTAAACACAAGTTTAATGAGAAAGCACACCATGTTTTGTTATCTCAATCACGGCTTATCCAGGATTTTTGATAAAACGAGCAATGCATGTGTAATACTTGGAAAGAAAAAACACTGGCACTTTCATTTTGCTTGATTTCCTGCAAGCATCGGACTAGAGATTTTGTATAGTTACGCATCCGGAAATAATTTAGGTGATAATGAATTCTTTATTTGGATTTTTTAACTTTGTTTGTAAATTAGTAAATCATATTTTAGATAAATTCCTTTCAAAATGTCATCGGGTATTGGAGTAACACCTCTTGCAAAGTGGGCAAGAACAAATGCCAGGATACGGAATGAATATGTTTTTGAAACTATTTCTGAATTGTTGGGAACATTTGTCTTATGTGTAAGCCTTTTGAAATCTAGTTAATATTCGAGGTCGATAATTATTTTATAAAATGAATTTATAGCTTTTCGCTGTAGGAGCCAGTGCACAACATGTACTTATGAATAATGGTGGAGAAACATTTCTCATGCCGTAAGTTTTCGAGATAAAAATTAAGTTAAGTTGGAGAATATTTTTATTAATAACTTTAAAAATTTAGTGTATTCGGAGGTGTTTTTGGTTTAATGGTAAGAATTACGAATAAGCTGATGTAATTACAAATTATTATAAATTCCAATCTCCAATTTCTATGAAATTTAGATTGCCGTAACCGTGTTTGGTAATAATTAATAACTATAAAATAATAAATAAATTTCAACATTTAAGTCACTATTTGTATTTGTTTCCATTTTTCTAAAATTCAAAGGAGGAGCATCAGGTAAACCAAACATAATACAAATTAACTAACTATTAAATCAATAAATTTTTAACTGCGTATTATGTTGTTCCGCTTAGGTGCCCATATTAACCCTGCTGTAAGTCTTGCTTTGGCCATTGCTGGGGAATTGAGCTGGGTTAAGATTCCATTATATTGGGTAAAGCACAGTTTTTTAAAACAATTCTTTATAAAGTTTCAAATCTATACAAAATTAACAAAACTTTGTGTATGGTACTTCAGTCTGCCCAAATGCTTGGAGGTTATCTCGGAGCTGGACTTGCTTATGCTCTTTATAAAGATAGTAAGTAAATTAATGGGCTATCGAAACATTTTGAAACATTAATTATTTTTATTTCCAGAGTTGTGTCTTGAGGGTGACCCAGAGTGCATGAGGGCAGTTGGAATATTCAGTCAACTTCAAATTGGACCATCATCTTCAAGTCTTGGGCTTGGAATGGCTGACCAGGTAAGTTTTGACAGATTTATACAATACAAAATCAGTTAGTTCATAGTATATAATATTTTTTAATCAAGATTGTTGCAACGGCAATTTTACTTTTGGCAATTATGTCAGCTATCGATCCAAGAAATATGCGAGTACCAAAATATCTGTTTGGAATTTTCTTTGCTTTCGTAGTCTCTGGTGTAGCATTTGGTAAATGACGTTTTTTTTAAATAACTAAATCACGAAGAGAACTCATGCTTGACCAAATTCTTCTAGCCTTTGGAATTAACGCTGGTGGAGTCATGAATCCAGCTAGAGATCTTGGACCTCGTCTAATGGCACTTACTTTAGGATATGATAGGAACATTTTGTTTAAGAAGTAATGACCCGAATTTTCAAAAAATTCGAAATCCCATACTAATTATTTTTAATAATTTTTCAAGTGCACAAGATGAAGCATTCTGGTTGGTCCCCTTAATAGGGCCATTAATTGGAGCTTCTTTGGGTGCCCTTATTTATATCTTTCTTATTGGAAGTCATTTACCGGATAACGAACATGATGCTGCTGTTCCCCAACGCCAAGAACAAGATTGGAGGTCTACCGTATTTATTCCAAAAGCAATGCCTTATCAACAGTCACTTCCTCCACAAACTCCAGTTGCAACAAATAATCCTTATGGAAATTTTTATAATGGTGGGGGTGTGAATAACAATGGTTATATGAGAGGTTAGTGGTTAGTTCAAAGATCTATTCGTACAATATCATGGTTCAAAAACTTAAGAATTTTTTTACAATTTTAGAAAATGGAAAACCTCAACAGATTTATTGAATTAACTCTCATCAATCACCTAATCTACATTAAGTTCGCATTTGGAGAACCATTCTAATGAATCTGCATTTCTTATTACGTTAATGAAATTTACTATTTACGTATTCTAGAGTCGTATTAAATGATGACTCCCATTGAATATTGAAATCCAATTGCATTATTAAAGGATGCGATTTCGTAGATTGTATTAATTAAATACTACATGTATATACAAATCATGTAATAAACCTAAATTTTTAATTTAAATTTGGTTTTCTTGAACTATTACTTGGATAAATACTATCATAAATTGCAGATTACAAATTGAAAAGTAGTAAAATCTGTAAATTTTTTCATAAGAGTGTCATGAGTAAAAAACGCAGCGTTCCCCAAACTTTGAAAAACGGAATTGGTTGGAAATATGTGGAGATTTTGAAAATGCTGTCATTTATTTTCTCATCTGAGTTCTGTGAAATGTGAAATCATCTTCATTTTTTCATTGGACTTGGAATGAGAGAGATGAGTTGAATGGAATGGTTTTTGGTATTTCCGTATTTTTAGTCTCGTTCTGTTCATTTCGTTTGCTTTTGCTTAAGGTTGTTTTTTATGGATCTGAATCTTCATCTGCTTGTGCTTCTTCGCTTCGCTCGCTCTCACTTTCTTTTGTCATTCTCATCGTATTCATTACTCACGATTCCAGTGATTTACCTCATCTATCTATCTATCTACTGGATTTCCTCATAGTTCCAACTTCCAGTTCATCTGCTTACTCATAGTCATAGTCATTACTCAATTGTCATCCAGGAATAATAATCATAATGAACTCGATCTGTCGATTACACCAAATGATGTGAAAGTGCAAGTTGCAGATATCCTAACGTAAATACCTCGGGTCGTTCAAGTTCAAACTTCAAGGTAAGTAAATTGTAATTTGATTTGACCCCTTGCTCTTGCTTGGAGTTGCCCTTTCCAGAACAGCTGACACTGTCGACATTGACACATTCAAGTCCAATCAATGACCTAAAGCAACCGGAAGCTCCCGGTTTAACTAATTTACTCAATCAATTATTATTGTTATTTACTGTATCCTTATACATTACAGGTTCATTGAACTATTCATCTTTTGACCTTAATCTTCCAACCTCAAACCTAAATACTCCACCTTGGAAAATCTAATATGGACCATGGAAAACGATCTATATTACTCCCACCCCCACCGAAATTGAAGAAAGAAGAGAAAACATATTGTTTTGAATTGACCTTAGGTCAGTCAACAGATGAGTCATATCCTGAATTTTCATGGAAAGACTTAATTCAGGATGCTAAGAGAAAGGAACTTGAAACAAAGTCTGAAAAGGGTAAAATCAATTAAATGTAATAGTCAGTTAGTATTATTTAAAAGTTGTATTGATTAAATTGAATGGTTTTAATTAGGGAGGACGCTTCTCAATCCTTATGCTTCGGATGATGATGATGAGCTAAAAGCAATGGCAGAGAGATTAGAGCAGAAATACAATAAGCCAACCAGTGGAAAGCGTAAGCGGAAAGCAGAGGATTACATTGATCGTGGAGCCGGATATGATGAATCAGATTCCTTTATTGACAACTCGGATATCTATGATGAAATTGTACCGGAAGATATGCAACCCGTCTTAGGTGGGTTTTATATTAATTCCGGCCCATTAGATTTCAAGGAAGTTGAGGTGTCGGATTGTGATGTTGATGAAGAAATTGAAGAATTACACAACGCAAGGAAAATTAAAAAAATTCCCAAGCAGACTCCGAAAGAAAAAGAACCAAACTCAATAAAGAGAAGAAGAATATCAAATACAAGTGGAAGTTCGGGTTCAAAGAAAGTTAATAAAACTAAAATTGGCACTGAAACACCAAAAGGAAGACCAGTCGAAGAAACTTGCCTATCTGGCAAACTTAAAGTCGAAGATTCTGACAAAACAAACCCAAAGAAAAAGACATCAATGATAATTTCTTCCAGTTCAGAATCATCTAGTTCATCTGAGGATTCTTCTTCTTCCAGTAGTAGCAGTACTAGCTCTGAAGACAAAACGGCTCCTCAAAAAGAAAGGCCAGCTGTTTCAGTTTCTCCAATTTCTCCACATCCATCGCCGCCAAAGCTCAAGAAAATGACTCCGCCTAAGCATAATAATTCCCAGGTCGAAGCATCGAATCCTCCGCGTCGTTTGAAATTGAAGAATGTTCCTTTAAATCCTAAACTCCATGGTGGAAAAACCACTGCTCCAACAGAATCTAATAGCAAACCTCCTACTCTAGAACTAGAACCTATAATTCAAAATAGCTCTAATAAAACTATAAATGTTCCAGCAGAGTTGGCCTCAGCTTATGCATCGTCAAATTTAGCAAATAGTCAATTGTACAAAAGTATGCCAGACTTACAGATTAGTAGTATTAAGCCCAAAGGAGTTACCAAACCTTCAAAGACAAATGAAATGAAGCAATTTAAAGCTCGGAAGAGTGAGGGTAACGCCAAAGCAGCAGCTCCGGTTTTTTCCAATAAAATGAATGTATCTCTTAATATTCCTCCATTAAAAAGCCCACAAGCTAGTAAACCTCGGAAACCAAGAGTCTCTTCTAGTGCCAGCGGTGCATCAAATTCTAATCGTCAAAATCCTTCAAAACCAAACAATAATCTACAAATGCATATTCCAGTGTCAACTGCAGCAACAATTCAATACCAACTAATGCTACAACAGCAAGCACAAGCCGTGGCAATCGCGCTTCAAGGAAGAGGTTTACAAAGTTCTCAAAGTAAGACTGATTTACTCCGAACCACACAACTTCTCAATTCTGTCACTAAAGGTTCATCATCATCTTCAGCAATTAGTATTAACCCAGTAGATGCAGCATTAAAATCTTTCTCAAGTTACCCTAACCATTTGAGTATGAATGCATTTACTGCTGCTGGACTTTCCTCACTTGCAAATATTGGGGTTGGGGAACTCAGCAAGAAAACAAAGCAGGCAAATAATAATAAAGTTCAGCCTCCATTATCAATATCTCCATTATCAGCCACAATAACTTCTAGAAGCAACACACCACCAGTTAGTAGACCAAACTCTGCATCACCAGTTAATCAAATTCAAAATAGAATCTCACCATCAATTACTATAACGCCACATCAAGGGACTGGGACTGGATCATCTAGTACTGGCATTTCAAATAATAAATTAAGTAGTACCTCTACAAGTACAAGCAAAATTACTTGGGCTACTTCATCTGCTCCTTCGTCCACACCTTCCCCGCATAATTATCCGAAAATGAACAAACCCCATATAACGGGATTTGATATGAATTCATTATTGTCTACAAATCCATCTAGTTCATCATCCGGAAATAAAAATAATCTTCAACTACCAAAACAACCCTCACAGCCACAACAGAACAATTACAATCCAAGACATCCAATGACGAAATAAAATAATACTCAGAACTAGAGCAATATTAGATTAACAGTAATTGTAATGTGCAAAGTAACAAATGAAACGTAGTTTCAATTTAATATGAATATTTTTTTCTCTCCTTACAAATGACTTGACTACATATCAGTATTCCATGAGCTAATCTTTTTCCCTTTTTTGAAAAACTTGCAATTATTAATTATTTAATTCGAATTAAAAAATAAAATTATACTTCAAGGAAGGACTAGTATTTGTCGAAAGAATTTGTTACTTTTGATTTGAGCATCTTTCTTTTGTCTTATTGCTTTATGGAGGGATTTAACTAAAACTATTTGACAAGCACCAAATTAAAATTGCAATTAGGATAACAAATATAATGAAAAATGGGTGGGTAAGTATTACTTTTGCTGCAACTTTTCCAGTATTATCTATACTGCTTATGATATCCAAATTATACTTGAAGACAAGAATACTCTCAGATATTAACGAGTTCCGTTCATCTTTGGATAAATCTGAAGCAATATCATTCATAACATACTTAATTTCTTTTTTGATGTCGCTGATTGATCGTCCATCAGCGTCTAATTGAACTACTTTGTCACGCTCTTGATTTGTCTGCGAATCTGCGTTTTTGAGTAAGCCACCGACAGTTTTAAATTTATTCTTTAATGCTCGTTTTTTCTTCAATATTTGTCCACCCGATAAGAGACCAAGGTAAAGATGGTAAATATAAGCAATTAATCGTAAAGGTTCTCGATCATCCAAAAATTGTAGATGTTTTAAATAAGCTTGAACAGAAGGACGTGGTTTATAAGAATCGAAAAAGTTTGGACCATAATAATACTTTATATCTGACTCAAATGCTTCCGTTCGTTCAAGTCCCTTAAGAATTTGATTCATTCGAGAAAATATTTCAATTCTATCATTATGACGTTGAAGTGAATTTTCGAGGAACTTAAATATTTCATAAAATATTAGGATCCCTTCAGCCCAAATTTTATCGTCTGACATTGCTACAAAAGTTCAACAAGCACAATTCAAATTAATGCTCGAATGAAACCAAAGTATCAAACTATAATTGTTTAACTTACCAAATCCGAGTTTAGCATTAACTAACATATCAGTTCTTTTGTGACCTTTGCGAGTAACTTCTGCAATGATTTGGGTAAATTCTTTATTATTTCCTGATAAGAAATCAATGTCAGATTCTCGATCGCTCTCTTCATTTGGATTCAATGGCAAGGTTTCAGTATTTAGTTCCATATTGGATAATTTGACACTGTTACGTTTAGAAGTTTCTTGCAGGAAGCTAGACTAAAGTAAATTCACATTATTAAATTTAAAACTTTAGGATAAAAGTATTATTTCAAGTTTGTGTTCATTATTAATGAGCTGCGTACCTGGAATTTAGTTCTGGATGTGGAAATCTGGAGTGGATCTTGAATTCTTAAATCTGACCTGACCGTGCAACCGTAGATGGAAAATGAGTTAGATGTATACTTTACTGTAACCACAGCCAGTAGCCAGTCAATCAATCGATTTCGATTTGTTCCAGTCCTGGCCGAGTGAACTACACTAGTACTACTGTACAAGTCTTCGAAAACGAATAGCTCAGCTTAGATCTGTTCATTCATTCATAATCCAAATCCTTGCATCTGGATTCTGGATAAGAAACTAAACTGCTCGCTCAGTCACTGGAGCTGGAAACAAAAACAACACGTCGCCCACAAGTTTTACGTTGCAGTAAGAAATTCGGCACATATAGATATACTATACATACAACATATCAGTCACTCAGTAATAATGAATGAAAACCACGAAAGGTGACAGGCAGGCAGTAGCAGTAGTTCAGGCCTCGGTCGGTCGAGTAAAGAAAATCCAATTGTAAAACTCCAAAATTCGGTATAAAGTAAAAGCAAATCGGATCGGGGTTTTTGGGTCAATCAAAATAAAACTCAGTTAAACTGAAGTTTGTTTCTTTACACTTTAGTCTTATTTTGATGCGAAAAGTTTACAAGAAAAAAATGCACGAGACACGATATACGATACGACGTTAGGAGCAGGATAGACGAGGAAAGATCACGATTTCACGATCAATACTAAAACATATATAGCGTTTTCGCGTTAACTTTGTTTTTGCACTGCAAACATACATATTATACATACAAATATATTTACTTTCTGACTTGTTTTGTAATATTTGCGATTTGCGAATAATATTTTGTATGCAGACAGTGTGGTGCTTTTGCATGATG
>JAQGCY010000897.1:0-13308 GCA_034700645.1 Xenylla mediterranea | reverse complement strand
TATGTGCAAAGCGAAATGTAATGGTGAGGCTATGCCCTTGCTATACATAAAATGCCCATACTGTTTTTACTACACTACTCCACCTACTTTTTTATACTCATAAAAAAAATATCAATGAAGAATACTATTACTGTACTGTACTGTGATTTTTGAGTCAGAAGAATCTCTACATTCTACACTGTTGCCAAAATGTAATGCAATGCAAAAATCCAATGCATCCATCCAAAAGTGAAGCACAATAGCTAATACTTGTGCAGATACTTAATTGATTGATTAGTAATTGGTACATTTGTGCATGAATTTATGATGATTATTTTCATGATTGGTTGATAATGCTGATGAACAATGAACAAGTACAAGGTTTCAGAAGCTTTCATTTTTATTTAATCTTAAGCTTTGGTTTGATATACAGAATGCAATTGGAATGTCTAAAATATCTGTATAAAGATAGCTAAAATTCCAGTTGTAAAAATAACCATTATGGAAGAAATTGTTTTCCCTATACATTGATTAACAGTTTGCTTGGAGATCTCTGTCTTGATTGACCGTGAAAATTTGCATAAATATATTGCATTCTTAACCTGAAGAATTCGGATAACTTGTTGTTGTTACAGCTAAAATATTCCAAAGTAATCATGATTAAATTGGTCCAAGAGCGATAGTGGGGATAATGCTTCTTTTTGACCAAATTCTTCAACTGGAATTATTGGTACTGGAGTTGGATGTAATAATCCTGCAAATATTTCTCTCTGGTCCTGGATTTCATGGTCATGATTAGATTTGAAATTTGGTCTGAGGCTTGTAGTTGTAGTTGTACCAAAATTCTCATTTTCAATTGATGTATCTGTTTCCGAAATTGTTTTTACTGGTTTGAATGGAGATTTTTGTAATTGCTTTGTATCCGGTTCCTTTTCCTCACTGGAACTAGGACTCAAATTTTGGTTTAGCTTGTCCAATTCGAGTTCTTTGTATAAATGTTTTTCTGGTGATGCAAGATTAATTGAATTGATTCTTTGATGTTGTGGTTCTGGATGATTTATTGGAAATCCATAAGTGAGAGGCAGTAGGATCTAAATACAGAAAAAAAAATGTTTATAAATTTTCCTTAACAAGTTAATGCGACCAGTTTCCATTAACTGTTGTGCATAATTTCTTAAATAATTGTTATCTTACGTTTACCGAAACCAGAAAAAATTTCCAAATTACACTCATCGTCATCCGATTTCCAAGAATTATGACTTTTTAGAAATGAATAATTAAGTTGATGACAATAAAGGTTTAGTTTTATAATTCAAGCAAATAAATCCTTCTAGTTTTCTTAAACTTTCACTTGAACAAAACTACCACTTAGGAAAAGATATGCCAGCCCAGCGTTAAAACTATATCAAGCTTACTACAACCTTTAATTTTTGCTCTTTAAAAATCTAGTATAAACGGCGTACATCTATTAATATTTGGAAATACGAGTAGTTCTTGGTTAGTAAAAGCAAGGTCAGTAATTGATTGACATGAAAATCAAGTCGATCAAGATTATCGATTGGTATAGAAATTTGCAAATTGTTGTTCAAGTTTTCTTGATGATGGACATATATATTCAATTATTTTTGAGCCTGAAGCCTCCCAATCTCAATTTCAATGTTTTATAAACTGACCAAGCTAAAACCTAATGAAAGCTACTACTCATTTCTTTCTTGCAAATATATCTATTTTCCCTGGAGCAACACACGAATTTAATCCAGAAAAAAAAGTTGTATGTAATTAATCTATGTCCAAAATATATCAAAATCAAAACTTGGATTGGAATTCAATTGTGAATATACAACAATAAGTCAAAGAAAATCAACTCCAGGATGTGACACACCCAAAACCCAATCGAACAAAGTCTGACTTGACTTTATTTACAAATCTTATTCTTAAAACTGGTATTTCATTAAGCATCCATTAATCATCTATTGATTATGTTGTATTACTTTACATGCAATTATGACTTAGATTTCATTTAATAGCCTCATTAAGAGCCCGGAGTTAAAGCTGATTGTAAGATGGAAAATAATAATATATGTAGAAAAATTCAGACTTATGACAATGAGGCCGATTCCGATATTAATGATGCGTCTATTTTCCATATCCATAACCTCCACCTATACGAATAATTAAGAGAGCATTGATAATTTTAATGAATTTTTTGACTGGTAAAACAAAATGCTTTCACTTACCACCATAGCCACCACCACCTCCGCCATAGCCTCCGTAGCCACCTATAAAATGATTAAAGCTTAGTTGACTTCAAAATTTGCAATTGCAAAAAATAGCCGGCTTACCATATCCGCCTCCACCGTGACCACCGCCTCCTAAAAGATTAAAACAACATTGGAGAGAGTTCTATTATATAAACATCGACTAATTAAGGAACAAACCATGTCCTCCACCGCCACCACCGTGACCATAGCCCCCACCGCCTCCTCCATAACCGCCTGAAACACGAATCTATGCTCAATATGCCATGACTGCATTAATTAATTTTGTGCAATTTTACCATATCCGCCACCTCCGTAACCGCCTGAAAGTAAGATTAGTATCAGATATGCAATCAATTGAATGTGTTAGTTTTTCATCAAAACTTACCATATCCACCTCCACCGTGACCACCGCCGCCATATCCACCTCCACCGTGCCCACCGCCATATCCACCACCTCCTGAAAAGATTATAATAGTAGAATTATATTAAAATTTGAAAATCGAAAATATAAAGTATTCAATTTCAATGACAATTTGTAAATTTACCGTATCCACCACCACCATATCCTCCGTAACCACCTCCACCTATGCATTTATATAATTGTTTATTCATGCAAGTATTTTATATACATTCTTTCAATTTCTTTACCATAACCTCCTCCGCCTCCATGACCATATCCACCTCCACCCCCATAACCACCTCCGCCATACCCACTACTTCTTCCAGCTTCAATCAAAGATGACATTAGTAATGTCATTGTTCCAATTAGGAATGCAATTATGAGTCTCTGTAATAATGCACACAGACAATAGATTAGGAAAACAATAGTAGAACATGTCCAGAAATTCAATGCAATGCCCAAAGAAATGTTTAGCTAACCATGATTAGTGTTCTAAACAATTAGATTTTGCTTTGTTTAAAAAAGTATCCCTAGAATTTGAAGGCTACTTATTTTGCTTTGTATGAATCAAGTTGAATTAAGAAACTAAACTAATTGTTACTGTTTTATTCGAATAGGCTATTTATAACAAGTTCTGTTTCTTTTAAGAATGCATTAAATTAAGGTTTTAAAGTCATACTTAATTTTAAATTCTTACGTAAAAGTACATATAAGAAGCATTAGTAAGAAAGTTTTTATTATGCACAATTAAAAATTGATGCATTTAAGCATGTACTAGATTGTTAAAGAACTGAACTTTGCTAAATGACTTTCGTACGGGTACGATTGAATTGAATGATTGTGTGACAAACTTACAAAAATTAACAGTTTTAAATGTAGATCAATGTTGCATAAGTGCGAAAGAAAAACAACCCAAAGGTTAAATGACTTGAGTTTTAATTACATTTTGTGACTTTTGTGGAACAAGAGATCGATTTTCAACCCAAAAGAGGAATTTGTGTCAATTCATTGCAATTGCAAGAAATCTAAAATTCCATTTACATCTGAAACTGCATGGCTTTAGTTGTACTCTATTGTTTTAATTATATTATCTTGTACGACGTACAAGTAGAAGTAACAATAAATCATGCAAATGCAATTGTTCTTTTACTTTCTTCTACAATCAACAGTCAATGATTGCAAAAATTTAACTAATTAAATATTTATTACATAACTTAAACTTTAAATGCTACAAAATCACCAAAAAATCAAGTCAAGTCAAGTCAAGCTCTATTAATCCTTAATTAATTCAATCGAATGAATAGTTCAAATCAAGATGACAATTGACAATAGTAATGACAATGATTATGGAGTTTTTGATTGAACCTTTCACTTGACAGTTGACACACAATCTGCAGTCACAGTGCATTTTCTCATAATCAATTGAACATGTCCATGTATAATGGTGTAAACGGTTGGTTAACCTGTTTGAACTCTAATAGTCGAAGTTTAACAATGAATAATTTGATTGATTGATGTATTATTTGCATTGTATTGTATTTCTATGGCACATGAATGTCAAATTTTCAATTTAGACGCATAATTAATTGATTTATTAATCCAAAAACCTTTCAAAAACTTTCATGTGGATAAGGCGAACCCACGCTAAAAATTCCTGAACCAAGCAAGCCTGCGATTGCGGTACCAAAAAAACTGAGAAAGGCGGAGCCTTTTGCATTTGAAATTGAACATTTGGATTGCATGTGCTTCTAGAGCTAAACAGGCTGACTTTGACATCATAAATCAGGATAATTCGCGATTCTTAAATTCGATCCCTTAATTTTAACAATAAATCATGGAGGAATATGCTCGTGAGCCTTGGTAAGTCAATTTCAGTCAATTTTGGTGCACTTAAGTACTTTTGTTAATCGAATTTCTAATTCTTGTAGTCCCTGGAGAATTGTTGATGATTGTGGTGGAGCCTTTACAATGGGTGCAATTGGTGGCTCAATTTTTCAAGCAATTAAAGGATTCCGTAATGCCCCAGCGGGTCTAACTCATCGGATGACTGGAAGTTTAACAGCAATTAAAACCCGTGCACCAATTATTGGTGGAAATTTTGCAGTATGGGGTGGGCTTTTCTCAACAATTGATTGTTCTCTTATTAAATTGCGTGGAAAAGAGGATCCATGGAATGCTATTATGAGTGGTGCAGCAACGGGTGGGATTCTTGCTGCTCGTAGTGGTCCAGCAACAATGGCTGGAAGTGCCCTTATTGGTGGTGTATTATTAGCAATGATTGAAGGAGTAGGAATCCTATTTACACGATTTACATCAGAACAATTTAGACCTTTAACTATGGTACGTTACAATTATACAACTTACAGCCTAAATATGCTTAAAAATCAAATTCCTAAATTCGAATTATCATTGCAGGAAGAACAATTAGAAATGATGAAGAATCAAGATCCAAATTTTGTACCTCCAGTAGAACCTCAGTTCCAGTAAAATCAATCCCTAGTAATTTAAGAATCCGAATTTTTTGAAACTCAACTTGTACATGTACATAGATAGAAAATTTTCAAAGCAAAGTAGTCATAGACCTAATGACCTAAATATTATAGTCAAAATATTTTGATTTAATAATATATCAAAAACTTCCTTCATACTTAAACTTAACTTTATGACTTATTTCGAAACGAACTTTTTTTCTAATAATACTTAATGGTAAATGCGAATAAGAAAAATTGTACTTGTACGTAATAAATTCTCAGTTGCAATTACAAACAAACAGTATTTCACCGGACGGAACAAAAATTAAAATGAACTTTACCACTCTATAGATAACATATTAATTCTATCTCTTAGTTTTTGTACAACTGGCAATTTAGTACGATAATCCCGAGCGTATCTGAGATAACGATGTTTTACTGGACAATCGATATTAATGCATGTCACTTCAGTTTCTTTGGAACATTCTTGGCAGGTCTAGGTAGGTCAAATGGGAAAAAGTTATTTAAATTCACTTGTTCTAAACCATTTCAGTGATTCTGTTCGACCTACCTTACAGCAACTTGTATACTTTCCAAGTATAACATTCTCTTCCCCTTTCAAATATTCTTCTAAACTTCTTAAACTTGGGAAACAAGATTTGCAAAATCCATTCGCAGTTCGAGACTCACATTTTATACAACTTTCACTTTGGAAATATTGATCAATTGTACCTTTCTTGGTTTCACTTTCATTGTAATGGGATTTAAGGTATTTATGTGGCATTTCTTTGTACCTAAATGTACGATAATAAGTAATTAGGCAATTGTTATATTATATCTACTAATTTGGCATAAGCGTACCATTTCTCTACATCCAAATTGGCTAGGGCTAAACATCGATTTAAAGCTGGTATAATTGCCTTTTCAATATAGTAATGTGCATTGAGCCGAAGATTAGGATTATTTATGAACTCTTGAGGTCTCCGAACTAGTTGATACAATGGGGTATTTGGACTTTCATAAACAATTACATAAGGCACACGTTCTTTGGTTAAAGGTTCGGCTCGAGGATCTTTTTCCGTTAATTTCCTATAATTAATTAAGTAGCATACAAATTAGTAAATGCATTCATTCCTACTTTGAGCAACAACTCCAACAAAGAATCTTACTTGGCTATTTGTAAGGCTGGTACAATTGCATTAGGTCGATATCCTTGCCTTCCTCTAAATTCTCTGGCATAAAAATATTTGTTTAAGCTAACTCTTCCAATAAGTATCTTTCTAAATTGTTCTTGAACATAGTTACGAACAACTGTCTCATTTTTAGTTAAAAACAGTGCTTTGAGAGTTCCTTCTAGAATCTGAAAGTTAATTAAAATATATTAAATATATAGCTAGCACTGCACACGAACACGGCATTGGAATTAACTATTCAATACCTTTGCAACAGCAGGACATCCATCTCTCCGTACTGTTTCAATTCCTTTAGCATCATAAGTTGGTTCTTTCTGGTCTACTGTTTCATAAGCAAATCCCACATAACGTTTTTTAGTTTGCAGAATACAAGGTTGATATATCTTTTCTAATTTCAATTTAACAGGCTTAGGGTTCATTTCTGTAATATCTTGAACTAGTTTCTCAGAGAGTCGGAAAGCTTCTTCACGGGTTTTATTTGGAAAATGTACAAATAGGGAATCAGTATCACCATACACAACTTTAGCACCAAAAATACTTTGATTTTCTATCACATAATCAATAGCACGTTGAAGCGTTTCACGACCTTTACTGACAACGCTATCCGCTATCTATAAAAAACAGAAATTAAAATGAAACCATTATGATTATTGTTTTAATTTTTTGTACTTACTTCAATACAAGGCATCCGTCCGGAAAAATTGGCAGAAGTATAGCCATAAGTTACATTTGCTATTAATTTAAGACCAAGTTGCCTCGAGTCTAATACTTTTTGCAGAGTTTCTTCTCCTTTCCATTTCTTCATTGCTCGTTTGACCATTTGCCTTGTTTCCAAAATTTGCATAAGCATATCACCCAGAATTCCTTTCTTGACTTCCGACTTGACAAATGCCACTCCACATGGTGAAATGTGAACAAGATTCTGCTCTACTAAGAATGCAATTTCTTTGCTAGGAAGTTCTTGCGTTAGGCATCCGAGTTCAAAGCATTCTTCACTGTGAATATAAAATCATTGTGTTAATTCTCATTTTAAGAACACAACACATTAATTAAACTTACATTCCAAGATGTTGTACACGCCCAATACACGTCGAAAAACAGTAATTATAAGCCATCATCATGGACGGGTATAGGGACTAAAATGAATAATGAATCCACCGTTGAGCGAAGTTGCAAAAAGACAAAGGTTTATTATGTCGTACCTGGAAATCAAGGACTGCCACAGGATCCGTATAAAATCTGCAATGAAAAAATTTAATGAATTTTGAATTTCACTGGTTTACATTCAAATTATTGTTAACAACTTACTTGGACTCTGGTTCCATAATTAATGGTAAGTATTCTGGGGCCATCATTCTTCCTCTTTGAGCTGGACAAGGGGATGGTGGGATTAGATTAGCTGGTTTTGCAAGCCGAAGCATCATGGACTCAACACGAAACTAGAATTTGGTTCATATCTGTTAACACAAATGCAATACAGTGTATTTAAAGAAGTATTGGAATACCTGGGATCCACGAGACAAAACTTCAAAAAATTGGATTCCGAAAAGCCTAGCCAGTTCGGATGTTCTATTTATTAGATCCAGCTTTGAAATTAGACGTATTGTATATTGAGCACGCAGTTTATAGTACTCGTAAACTTTAGTCCTGGAAAAATTCAAGATGCTCAAGCCCAAGATTAGCTAAGGATAATTTTTATAACTAACCTATTAGATAGGGATCCATTCCAATAATCGGATAAAAGTTTGTAGCTCAACTTATGAACCCGTTCGTGAAGTATGTGAAACGCAGCATTCTCAAAGCTATAGCTAGTAGTTGTAATCTGAAGAAAATAAAAATAATATACTGAAATTGATATGAATGGTTAACTTTTAAATAAAAAATACCTCATGTCGTAAAAGTTTCCATAGGTTTAATACAACCCTTCCATTTATACTCTCGTTCCACTCAACTTGAGGCATGGATACACCATTTCTATTAAAGGTTGGAACGGGTTTTAGTCTTGAAAGTTCTCCAGTCATATCAATCCCAAGGGCGATTCCTCTGTCAATCAAATATCCCCATGATCCTTTTGTAATCTTTCAACATGCATAAATTAAACATAAGCATACAAAGTGGTTTTTAATATCTCATACCTCATATCCAACCAAAATATCTGCATCAGCTTGCTGAATCAATAAAATAAAACTTTGTATTAAAGCTAACTCTGTTTGAAACTGCTCAACCACCGTGAATTCTAGTTCTTCTGGAATATGCTCATCTTCATCTCCATCTTTTACCATGTAACAACCTGGAATACTAGGTAGTTTTAATTCCTAAATTAGAAAATCCTATATAAAAAGAACTTACCCTGAATTCCAAAACTACCGAATGACTGAACATCAGAGTCGTTGTAAATATTGAAAAACAAAGCTTCAATTGTATCACATCTTGGATCAGGCAGCAAATCTTCCCTAACTTTGGAATGCACTTCGAGGGATATGGTAGTGAGGTACTGAAACTGAAACCAAATAATAAAACTTTTAGCAATTATTGTTAACGACTGCTGTCAAGTAACTAGTTCTTACTTCTTACCTCATGTAAAGCTTTAACATCTTGATAATTCGAAGAATTCAAGTTTTCATTTGTCTTTGGTTGAGATCCAGAACTGGCGTAAAATGACATTGAATCCAATTCACTGTCATTGAGGTTGAGCCGAACTTTTGGACGAGACTTTTCTAGTAAATCTTCAGCACCTGATGACGATGAACCTTGGCTAGATTTAATATAGTCTGAATCATTACTATCAAATGTAAGCCTTCGTTGGGAAGAAGAAAGGCATGACTTGATTACTGGTGTAGCAGCACAAACTATTCGTTTAACGTGTGGAAAATCCACAGGTGTTGCAGGGGTCGGTGGATTGGAAGAATTATTTGTGTCTTGAGTATCATTTTCTGAATCCTCACCTTCAGAACCACTATCTCCAACACCACCTCCAAACCTATAAGATTTATTGCCGATTGGAAGTTCTTCATCGGATTCAGAATCTGAAACTACAAATTCTCCTATATTAGCTTTCTTCGCCTCGGTTCGTTTTATAGCGATTGGACCAGGATCAAAACTTGTTTGTATAACTTCGTTCATTTTTGAAGAAGGACCAGCTACTTCAGAATCTAAGTCTACCAAACTTGGAGGGTTTAACTGTATAGTTCGTTTGGGTTGAAATAATAATGTTCTCTTCATATCAACAATATCTTGAATCATTTTCTTACGCTCTGTTGAAAATTTTCCTTTGGATACGTCGGTTGTTGTTTTCCTTAAATAAGAAATTGAAATTGGTTCGAATTCTTGAGCCTCATCTTCCAATTCATCCATTTCTGGTAATTCTTTTAATGGTTTAATTTCACAAGAAAATATAGAAGGGTATTCTCTGTTCATAATTTCATCTTGGAATTGTTTCCTTGATTTCATTAGTTCTTTCATCTTTGCAATGTCTGTTAAACCAGTACCAGACTCATCTTCAGAAGCATCATCATTGCTAGAAGCTGAGGTATCCTTTTTGTTACATTCTTCAGTTTCTACGATATCGCTGGATTCTTTGCTTGTTTCACTGTCCTCTGTAAGGGGCATCGAATTAACAATATTCATGAAGCGTGATCCACTGATTTCAGCATTAGTATCCGAATCATCTGAGTCGGAGCCAGTAGAATCATACTCATAAATGCTCATTACTCCTAATGAATTCTGAGAATCCACCTCAGCTTCTTCGGAATTTTCATAGTTCATATCTTCATCGTCATATAAATAAATGCTTTCCATTCCTAAATCTGGTTGTTCTTGACTTGGCGAACTTGGATTCTCAATCTCGTTGACATTCTCAGGTTCAAAGTATGTTGGTGGAGTTGGCAATTCTTGGCTAGTTACATAATCTGAATCTTGTAAAAGGCTTTGAGAATTTTCTCCCACATCACTCAGAGTGTTCACTGTTTCTGGTTTCGGAATCTGATGCGCTGATATTTTAGGTAACTTATTAAATTCTGACTGCAACTGTGTTTCACTTCCTCGTTTTCTGTTCGTGTGGGTCTGGGAACTCGTTGATGGAACTTCTTTAATGGAATCCTCCTCACTATCATCGTCTAAAATTTCTGGGGATATACAAACGCGAATTTTCTTAGTCAAACTAGAATTACTTGAATTCCGCCTTGGCATTAGATTTGGTGCACTTCTTGAGGGACCTGGCTTGGGAGAAGAATTCCTACCGAATTCTGGAGTAATTATTATTGGTCCAGATAACAATGAATCTTTTGAAGATTTCGCAATAGTTTCTTTGGTTATACTTTTAGTCGCACCATCATCGCTGCTTGAGCCACTATCAATTTCAGGTGATTTGCAAATACGGACTTTTAGAGGACTAAAAAAGAATTTACGGGGGCTTGATGTTGATATTGGTGTAGTTGTTTTAGATAATGAACCTGGCGACCTTGTTAAAAACTTTGTTGGGCTCGATACTGTCACAGTGGTTGTTCTTTTGGATAGCGGAGACCGTGGAACTACTATCTTTGAATTTGGGCTTGATGTAGGTGTTGTGCTTGTACTTTTCGAAACTGGAGATCTGATCGGACTTCTTACAATATATTTTTCGAGTGTATTGGAATTGTATCTCCTCATACTGCAGCCAGCCTTCTTCTTTGGTACTCGAATAGGTTTTACTTCTTTGACTATTTTGACGGAATCACTCTCACTGTCACTGTCCGAATCAAATTGACCGTCACATTGGTCAAGATTGAAATCACTGGATTTTGAACTTGTCCCAGCTAAGCATCTGGCTTCAATTTGATCAATCATTTCAAACATATCTTCAGAAATTGACTCTTGACTCCAAATATTTGAATCGTCTTCTTTGCTTTCAAAGTTATCGCTTTCAGAATCAGGGCTTTGAATTTCAGGATTGGGACTAAAGTTTACAGTTAAATCTGCTTCTTCTGCTTCATCCTGTTCACTGAATTCTTCAATATCACCCAAATTAATAATACTATCTGGCTCAATCTCATCTTGATACTTTTGTTCCGCTAATCCTTGGAGCAGAGACAGAACTTCCTCATCATTAATTTCAGTTTCATCATAAGTTTCCTTTATGTTGTAAGAACCAGAATTTTGATAATCTTGACTTTCACTAATTAAGGTCTGGGAGTGAAGGTTTACCGACGATACATCATCAAAGATCAGTTGACTAGAAGGAGTAAACGGAGAATTCAAGTTTTGACTTTCGGAATGTCCAGCATTCGGAGAACATATTACTTCTGGACTTGATTCCTGTAAAAGTTGCAAACATACAAACTCCTATGAAAAGTAATTTCAGACAAAATAATTGATTCACTGAAAACTTACGATAACAGTATTGTCCATATATGGAACCAAATTCTTCCTTAATTGTGCAGCTAATTCCAGTTCTCTTTTAAATAGGAAGTGTTCCATTGGAGGCCTGCTTTGGGATTCTGGAATTTCAATATTCTCCCAGTCTAAAATCCCATGCTGTTTTCTTCGTTCTCTTTCATCCATCCATATTGCTTCTATTCCAGGATTCTTTCCTGTTTTAATGTTTTGTTTAATTAGCATAGTCACGACATCCCAATGATTGAATATAAGAATGAAATACAAATACCTGATGAACTTTTACTAACAATGACATCAAAAGCCATTACATCAATTTCAAGATCACATCGGGATTTCTTTTCAATATGTTCAGGTAAAAATACATGAAATGGTAACTTCCGGATATCCCATACAATATTTCCTCTCGACATTTGACTTAGAGTATATGGATTCCTTGATAATTCAACTGTACCTTTCCCACGAAACTTAATGTTGGTAAACTTGATAAAGTTCATTCCATATAGTTGAAAATCCATAAAGAATTGTAATATGAAAGGAACATGAGATTCATAGGGGAGAGTTGGGGTTCCAGTTATTCTTCCAGCCTGGGAATGTTAAATGAAAATTTAGATTAATGAGTCACTATCTCACAATTTGTAAAATATTGGAACTACAAATCTGAAGTCCAATATTATTAGACCTGATGAAGTACGCAGTTAGCGTACGAAAGCTAGTCCAATAAATTCATGAAATCCCTGCACACCATGTCTAATTCTCATTTCAAAATTTAGATTGATTTTTTCAAGTATTAGCTAGCACTATTCCTTACATGAAAGAATTCTGATGCACGATTCAGAGCAATTGGACTGTAGAAGTAGATTTTAAGGAATGTTTCATCTTGGGATTTGTATCCATAAAATGACCTATTAAATTCTGGAGGATTAACACAAAGCAAAGCAATTGATTGCCCAATATAAACGTAGGGTTACCTTCCAGTAACAGGCAAAATCCTATAAACATGCTGCACATTCTCTGCCCTTCCATTTAACAATCCAGAATTAATTTCATGATCAATTTTATTAGCTAGGGACTGCAGATTATGATCCTCCGTTCCAGAATAAGGTTCTTGACGTATATAAAGGTATGGAAATACTCCATGAATATGACTGCATGTTTTTTGACCTGGAATAACGAAAATTATTGTCAATTTTGCATAGTTAAGCTCCAGTTAACTGTAATAAAAATTGTAACACCTTTAGAACTTGATCCAAATATCCTAATGACAGGTACACGTTTGACATCAGACCCACGGAATGTAGAATACTGGACGTCCAGGTCAGGAATCGGTGGACTTGTATAGGAGTCCACATGGAATATCCGTTGTGAAAAAATGCATCGATTTCTTCGGTTTCCAGTTTCACTGGTTCCACTATTGTTAGATGAACAGGATAAACTAGTCCCACCTCCACCACCCCCATCCCCCATGGGGGAGTAGGAATTGTATTCGTAATCGATATTTTTATCAACTTCCATTATTCAATTGATATTTTACATTTTACAATTCATGGACGAGACATGTGGACACAACTTTAACATGATGATTCTTGTTTAGCTTCTTTAGCGCTTGGAATTTATAAAACTGGCATTGAAAT
>JAQGCY010000896.1:0-13308 GCA_034700645.1 Xenylla mediterranea | reverse complement strand
TAATTTCCTCTGGAAAAAATATTGTACGGTTTCCTAAATCTTTTAAATCATTAGGTAAACTATTCCATAAATTTACAACTGTGACTAAACAACTGCAAAGCTCCAGCTTTTGCAATGTGTCCGAGAATAGCATTATCATAATCATAGCATTGTTGACAGGACAGACACAGACGACAGTGACAGTTGGTCCAATCAATTAATTCTGAACGGCAAAATATCAATTCATACGAAATATGTTGTCAATTGTTCTGAATCGGATGTCAGTGTCTCATTTTGAACCAGAGAGAAAGTCAGTAGAGCTAAAATCAAAATCAAAGTCAAACTTTTTCCTCTATGCAGACTTACATACAAATACATACGGACTTACTTTCATATTTACATGGATTTTACATTTTTACATCGCAGATTGCTAAATCAAATTGTTGTGATTTTTCAAATAATTATGCAAATTTATGTATTTGATTTACTGTGAAAAGTTAGGGCGTCGTTGTCAGTGTCAGGATGTCCCATAAGAGTTCCAATTTGACATTAACTATAACTTGGACGTGCATGGTCGTGGACTGTGGATGTGGACACGTTTGACCAGACCACATTTTTTGTCTAATTTATGAGATTTAGTGTTCCACACCCTCACCCCCAAGCTGTTCTTGTCCAACCCCAGCAAATGACTATAACTACTTCAATAATTGTTGTGCTTGTGACTATCTAGCCTAGAGTAGATCCAAATTCCAAAATGTCAATGTACCTTAATCTTAAGAGAATTACGATTGCTATACTCCTATGCATCATAATTTTATCAATATTTGCTGCACGATGGTCAAATCTTATAACTGTTCATCCAAATCCACAAAATTATGATGATCGTGATACTCAAGGGCATGGTCAAGGCCAAGGGCTCAGTATTAATAAAAATTCTAATTCCAAGTCCAAAGACAAAGACATGAATCTAGTAGTTGGGAATCAATTTAAGCATTTGATTTGGTTTGTTCAGGTAAATTAGCCAGTGTTTTACAATTCAATTCATGAAATTGGTGCAAAACCACTGTTTGAAGCTTAATTTTGGTATTGATTCTTTGAATTTTTATTTGTCCCCACAGATATCCGACATTCACATTTCAATATTTCATGACCAAGGAAGAATCCGTGATTTAACCTCATTTTGTCATAGTACAATTGATGCAATTCGTCCAGCAGTTGTATTGGCAAGTGGAGATTTAGCTGATGGAAAAGCTATAGACAATATGGGAAGTGATCAATTTATTCAAGAATGGATTACATATAAAGAAATATTAGATCAGAGTGGAGTTTTAAATAAAACCATATGGTTGGATATTAGAGGAAATCATGGTATATTTTGCGATTTTAAAGTTATAATTTACCCCAGCAGAGTACTGTTGTTTTATATAATTCTTGTTTATACGCCCTAAAACTACTAGATAATTTCAATGTTCCTGGTGCTGGAAGTGATCGAAGCTACTATCATCGATATTCAGTCCAAGGACAAAAACATTTACGATCTTATATGCATACTTTGAAGACTGGAACTGGTACTGGAGACAAAGACGACGAAGAGGAGTCATATTCATTTATAGCAGTGGATGCATGTTTAGAACCTGGACCTAGGAGACCTTTTAATTTCATGTAAGTATACCAACTGCTGGAATTGGAGTGGCCAAGTCTAATTCTAATATGTTTTTTTTGACAGTGGTTCCATAACAGATGACCAATTTGCTCTTCTTGAATCCTTTGAAGCTCAAAGTCATGGGAGTACTGGTACAATATGGTTTGGACACTACCCTACGTCATGCATCCTGTCCCCAGAACCAGGGATAAGGACACTTATGAAATCTGCGACAGCTTATCTTTGTGGACATTTGCATACTTTGGGTAAGCACTAAGCAGGCATCCGCTTAAGCAGTGAAGTAAAGTTTAAATATTTAACTGAATTTTAGGTGGAGCTGTACCCAAAATGTATACAAAGCAACACTCAGGCGTATTAGAGCTTGAATTAGGTGACTGGAAGGATAATCGAATGTAAGTCTCAGATTATTTTAACTATTTATTGTTGAATTAATCTTAATTAATGGGAATTACATGACCATTGATAAAATTCATCGATGATTTCCCAATATTCCTTACAAGTTTGAGCTTCTGTACTTGTCTCAGTCGCACTGGTACTGTTTGATACTGAAGATGCACACCAATCCCAACCAAGTTGACAATACTTAAGCCACCATTTAGTATCAAAAATCATACAAACTGTTGTTGTTGTTTCAAGAAGTTGATATAAATCTGGTGCTAGTTGGGCTTCTGGGACTACGCCAAAGCTAGACACTACTAATAGGGCCTCCAATTGTGCTTTCATAAGGTATATTTTGATAGTTGATATTCCAACAGAAGCTGAAGAATTGTAATCTCCAATTTCTGTGATTGTTTCTTGACATAGGCGAATTGCATAGCGGAATTTTTGTAATAAAGGTAGCACTTGGGCTGGTACTGGTTCCATTGGAGTAATCTTTAGAGTTTGATATTTGGTACAAAGTGAGCCAACTGTTTCCTGCATTCCAATAATCAATAGAGAAGCTGTGTCCCATAATCCAAGGCTTAAAACTAGATCTAAGCTTGCTATTTGATGATTTAATATATCAAACAGGAGTGATTCTAGTTCTTCCTGGCCCCAATCATTAAGGCTATGGTTTAATCCAAAAAACCTAAACTTAGTATTGTTTAATTGTAAAATATGGTTTCCAAGATCGAGGATCAGGTCAGTTCCTTGTCGATATTTCCGAAGGATTATATCTGGTGGTAGTGAATTTTCTTCATTATTATTAGCATCAGGCTTCTCTTTCGATTCACTTGATCTTGGTTTATTCATTTTATTCAAGAATTCTTTCAACATCTTTCCAAAAATCAAATTGCTTTTAGGCTCATCCTTACGTTGACTAGAAAATTTGCTTGAATTGAAATCTTTTGATTTCGATTTTGGGACTGTGGAATCTTTAGGCTCTTCTGCCCGTTTTGAATACAAAGTATCCAGAAAAATTGACCAATATTCTTCTCTAAAACCAGATTCATTGTCAGAATTATCTTTTTCCCATTGTAAATTACGAAGGGATTGATTACTATGTTTCATGATAGAGAAAATGGTTTCAATTTCAGTCAAAATATTGTCCAATAGCTCCATACTTGGACTAAACCTTCCACGGGGAAGATGCATTAGAGAACATAATTGAAGTTGAAGGCATAAAAATGAGGATTTGAGATTTTTTGTTCCAGAACTAGATTCATGATTTCTCAGTTGATTAAGAAATTGGGCTGTTTTGTAAGATGTTGGACTTGAACTGAAATCTTTCATTTCTGTGGTTGAGGAATGAGTATTCATAATAGAATTTTTTCGGATCCATTGAATCATTTGCTTTATCCCAATTAATGTATGGTGACATGTATCTTGGAATTCACCAGATAACGCATTATCAAGAATGATAATTGAGTGATGTAAAAGTTCAATTAATAAAATGTCATGTGGATTTAGTTCTGCTAAAACTAGGCTCATAAATGTTGCATGATAGATTAAGTCCTTTAAGCTATCTTTTGGTGTTCGTTGTGGAACAATTGGGGGTTCTTCTGGTTTCTTCTCTTCCAAGTCATTTATTGTAACCTCTGCAGGTTCCTCTTGGCTCCCTTCAACTTCACTCTTATTGGTTTGTGCTTGTAATTGCGGAGGATGATGATTGGCTTTACAATCAAATGAAGATGGGCACAGTGGTCCCAAGCCAAGTCCGAATACAGGAGGTTTGCTTAATTTTTCTAAAGGTTTGAAGAAATCCTTATTTGCCTTAATGATTGAGGAAATTGCTCCTTTTAATATCCGTTCCTTGAGCCCAAACATTTGATTCCTAATCCGTTCATTTGTTCCTGGAGTTAGTGTAAATGTGGTTAGGTTAATATTTCGTAAATATAGGGATGCAGGAATCATTCTACAAAAAAAAAATGGAACAAGATAAATGTTTATATGTTTGCTAGTAAGGTAATCTTCCAAATTCTTGAAAATCTTCAGGAACTTTCACTTACGTGTTGGTGTTAGATTTAGTATCTAACAAGTGCAGCGCTTAGTCATTTGCTCGCCGTCCAGTTTCCCAAGATGTGAATTGCAGAGTTATAAATGTCGTTTTGGTTTAATTTCAGCAAGAATTAATCCTAAGAAATTCTTGAAACTTTGTTATGCTGGATTGTTACGGTAACAACAACAGTACTAATTCTTTGAATTTTCTTGCAGTTACAGACTAGCAGCTTTTGACCATGGAATGTTTTCATTTATGGATGTTGAGCATGGGAAATGGCCTGTTATATTGGTCACAAATCCAAAAAATGCCTTATTTCTATTACCTCATAAAGAACCAGGAAATCTTATGACATTATCAACACATATTAGGTAAGAAAACTCTGAAAGTATAATAGCATAAGAACATGAAAACTAATGATTTTCCTTTTATATAATCCATAGAATACTAGCTTTTTCCACACATCCAATCCAAAGTGTAGGAATTCGAATAGACAATTCTGACACTTGGGAAACCGCACAATTGGTCCAAGGACCCTTATGGACTGTCCCATGGAACACTTCCAAATATTCCAATGGACTCCACTCTATGGAAGTTATTGCTAGAGATTCTGCTGGAAATCAACATGAGATTAAGCATCCATTTTCTCTTGATGGAACAACTTTAAGCTTTAGGCTATTGCCAAGAATTGTGTTGATGACGAATGCTTCATCAGTGGTAAGTGTAAACATGATAATTGGTAAAATGATGATGATAATAGTGCTATTTCTCTTCACAGTTTTACGGAGTTTTCCTCTCCTTAATTTCATTAGCAGTGATTCCGCTAATTGGAACCAAAGTGCTACATAGTCTAGTCAAAAGTAAGTTTTTGGATCCTTGGGTTTTAAATTAAACTTATAAGACATGTATTCACCTACAGAAAACTTCGTTACCAAACCAAAGCTTAATACACCTCTCTGGGGTTCACTTCTACGGAAATTATGGATACTTTCAATAATTAATAAACTTTGGATTCCTATTGTTGTTTACCCAATATATTTAACTATTGGTAAGCTTAATTTTTTTAGTGAGCTGGTTTAAGTCTAACTTTTTTTACAATTCATTTGTTGCTCCCAGGTCCTTGGTTCATTGGGGAAGTAATTGTTGGTCACATTGGGGCATCCTTCGCCTGGGGAACTGTCGTAAATTGGACCATACTCCCAACATCATTTACATATTTTTACGGCACTGTACAACTCCTTGGATTCCATATTCCATTTATATTTTTCCTAAGTTTCCTTGTCGAGTCTAAATATGAAGAAGTTTGCTATAGTCCTAATACCCATTGTCCCAAATATCCATGGTGGATGACCCATGGTCCACTTGGAACGATCCTTTTAATGCATGGTCTCTTTGCATATTATTTTTGGTTAGCTTATGGTACAATGGCCTTGGTCCTAGGACCCTTAAGGACATGGTCATGGTTTATGGGACTTTGGTTGTGGTGGACGGCAGGATGGAAATTGAAGAAGAGAAGTGATTTTGAGGAGTTGGAATGGGTTTGGGGAAAAGGGAACCATGATGAGCAATATTGTACGAATGGGGATATTTCGCATACGAATTAAAGTTTGAGAGAGCCGGCTCTCCTGCATGCATGCATTTATGCATTTTGGTGCCAATAGTTCACTTCAAGCCAAGTGGTGCCATATCAGACAAAAAAATATCAAAGAATAGCTGCTATGCAATATATTATATTAGTTTATAACAATTTTGGTTGTTTTGTTATTAATTTATTTTGTATTGTAACGGGAAAAATGTTTTCAGTCTTTCTTTGGTTGTTAAAGTTAAATCAATAAAAAAAATGCTAATGACTAACGAAAGTAACTCAAGTAAAATGTGAAGTCTATGACTTTTGATTGATTGAGGATTCTAATATTTTAAGCCCAGTAGTGTGGAACTGTAACTTTTGGAAAGAACTGGTGTTTGATGTTTTACAGATTTCTTTGACTCATCATTGTTCCCATCACCATCAGCTTCAGCTAAAATCGGTTGGTACATACCATATCCGTATTTTTTATCCAAATGTTTCTTAATATTTGCATCAACATTTCGTAATTCTGAATCTTTACGAACAGATTTTTCAATTTTTTGTACAACAATGCTCTCACTAGCCCAACCAATTAAGCTTGAAACATGAGCATTTGGAACACGGCTTCCAACTCGACCAGTTCGCCCGCAACGGTGTATATAATCAGATGTGAACCGTGGGAAATCATAGTTGATTACGTGTCCGGTCTACGTGGGGTATGCAACAAAACAAAATTAATCCTTGATTTGTTTTTTGTGCAAATCAGAGACCAAACTATGACTATATAAGCCTTTTCTTCTGCATTACCTCAATCGTATCAATCCCACGACTTGCTATATCGGTACAAACTAGTATTTTAATTTCTCCAGTTAAATACTGTTGAATACGTTCCCTCCGAATACTAGATGGAAGGCTACCGTTGAGAGAAATTGCTGAGAATCCAGAATCACGGAGATAATGATTGAGCCATTCACAAGTTTGAAACTTATTACTGCAAAGTACATAAAATGCAATTTTCAATAATAATTAATAGATTTTGCAATTTAAACATTACCAAAATATCATAACACTAGTTCCACTTTCCATATCCTTTTTTACTAGTTCGAGTAATTTTTCAGGTTTCTCGGATTTCTTGATCCGATAAAAATCCTGTGGTACATGTCCCATTATTCTATGTAGGCCTGGAGTTGTGATTGTCTCAAAATCAGCTACCTAAATGAAGATTAAAATTTCAAAGTCTCATCAGGTTGAAGTTACAATTACAATGAGAATGAGTAATGCATTCCTTACCGGAAATGATTCTTTCAAAATATCTTCAACTCCTTTAGGCATTGTTGCACTCACAAGGAGAAATTGACTATTTTGTGGACCTGGCTTGTCTTCCTGCAAATCACAAATAAACAGTTATCATTTTCCAAAATTATTAAACCAATTCCTTTACTTACAGAAAATCTATCCACAACTCTTATCACATTATCCACAAAACTATCATCTAACAAACTATCTGCCTCATCTAGCACAACCCATTGAACTTTAGTCAAATTATAAACTTGCATTTTTGTTAGCTCTAAAATAACATTTGGTGTAGATACAAGGACATGTACAATTTTTTCAGGTGGATTATGAATTTTCGATCCCAAGTTACCACCCTGGAGAACTGCTGTGTGGAGGTTAAGGGGTCGAGCTAAGCTTCGACATTGTTCCTGTGAATGAAGAAGCCAAAATAATTATCAATTGTTTTTACTTTTTGTTTCGTTTGTACATTTACTTACATAAACTTGATCTGCCAACTCCCTACTTGGAACGAGTATAATTGCTAATGGAGTATTATTTTCTAAGTGCCAATTTCTGGCTTGACTAGCCAAATGAATCCCTTGTAAAATTGGTAATAAGTAACAGAGGGTTTTTCCACATCCAGTTTCACTTGCTATGACGGCATTAGTTCCTCGGAGGACTGTTGGGATTGATTTGGCCTGGAAATAGTCAACGTGCATGATTTTATAAAATCTGGCGTTTTTAATCCTAATCCAGCTTGCTTTAAGCATACCTGGATAACAGTAGGCTCGCTAATTCCAGCCGTATTTAAAATCTCAACTAGTTCTGGTATCACACCCAATTGTCCAAAATCTGGCTTTTGCCTGTGTCCTTCCCCCTCTCCTTCTTGTCCTTCCACTTCTCCAATAATGTTACCGCTATAGTCATAGTCTTCAAATTGTAGAGCATAACTTTCAGCAAACTTTTTAATTTGGAACCAATCTCCAGTGGATTTCCGATGTGCCCAACCACTCGAAGCCAAAGGAATATGATCATCCTTATCACTAATAAAACTTAAACCTCTCTTACGTCTTTTCTTCTTTGGTGCAAATAGTTTTGGATAACTTTGACCATAGTAATGATTCAATTCGGACCGTTTGCATACAATAATTGGTTTCTGAAATAAGAATAAGAACATTCTAAATCTACCAGTCTGACGCAAAACGGTAAAAGTGAAGCGTAGATTGCCAATGTTCACACCGCTGCGCTGCCGGTGGGAAGCGAACGTTCCTCCAGCTCCGGCAGCGGTTCGAACTGTGAAAATGCTTGACTTCATCCAATACTTACTGATGCAGCTCCACGTCTAGAAATTTCAACACTCCGTCTTCTCTGTCCCCATTTACTCCGATCAAATTCCCGTTTCTTTTCTAAACGTTCAGCTAATTTGATTGGAATTGTAATTAAATTAGTTTTGGAAGCTACGGAAGCAGGGTCTGGTACTTCTCGAGCATTTTTATATTGATTTTGACGTGTTTTATGATCTTTGAATATTTGTACACCAGTAAAAGATCCGTAGTAGCTGCAGTTATGACCGAAAATCCTTAAATTACTAGCGGCACCAATAGCACCTTTAGCAGTATTAACCGTCAGCGTCAATAGTCTCAACTGCTGCAGCGGTAGGGGCAGCTTTAGCGATTTGATTGCTAACATTTCAGTTCTTTGTTTGCGTGCACTTGGGCAGCGCAGCGGTCGCTTGCGGGTCTCCCTCGGTCACGGTCACTGTGAATTCGGATCGCTTTATTTTGGTCTTTGTTTGCAGTAGCTGTGGCACGTGCAAATTCAGCGATTTGTATTTGTTGCTTGCTAAAGCTAGCATTGTACATCCAAATTTAAAATCCGGGAATCCCGGGATTTTGAAACTTTGAACCAATCAAATGAAGCGTTGGCGCAGAAGAACCAACTCAAGAATCCGAGTGCAGCGCTTTTCTGGCTGCTGGGGCAAAACTACCGAAATATAAATATCAAAATAATAATAATAACAATGGTTAGATTAATTGAGTCCTGTCACCTGTGACACCTCTGGAGCCAAGGATTCTGGACATAAAATTCATGGTCCGTTCCTGGACTTGGACACCAATTGTCAATTGACCAGACCAGGTAGGTGTCACGGACACAACATAAAGCCCCAAGACCCACCCAGTTTTAATAAAGAAACGCTGATTATATGGTCCAACTGGAGTCGCTAGAACAGGCATACCAGCCAAAATCATTTGAAATGAGTTCCACACCTACGGCAACAGCTACTGCTACAGCTGCTACAGGTGGGGCTGAACCAGGTCCAGCGACCAATAAACCTAAAGCAGCTTCTGCTGACGATGATCTTGAAATTGTCATCAATCCAGCATTGGTTACTAAAATACAAAAGTAAGTGTTGCATATTGCAAGGCTTAATAGTAAATTTGATATTGACTTTTGTTTGTCTTTGCTTTCGATTTAGTTACATGAATGATCCAATTTATCGTGAAACAATTGAGTCAGCATGTGCATTCAATTCTCGATTAGCTGGAGATCGGACTTCCCGTCTACCTTTCTTAGATTCACAAACCGGTGTTGCACAAAACCATTCTTCTTTATGGATGGATCCAAGGGAAAGATTACCTGGGTTCCGAGAAGGACAAATTTACTCATATCCTAGTAAAAGATGGAGAAAGAAGAGGAGACAGTATTTAGCTAATTTCATGAGTCCAAGATTCCCACCTGGGCTCCAGTAAGTCATTTTCCCAAACAAGCTTTGAATCATCAATATAAATTGTTTACTCTTCCAGGAGAAAAGATGGACTTCATCATGGTATTGGAACAGATGAAGGATCCGAAGGACCACCTGTAATAACTTCTGAAGCTATTCCAGTATCAGCTAGTGGATCCAATGGTCATGCACATAGTACTATGGCAAGCATACTATCGGATGATCATCATTCCAGGGACTCTTTGACAGGAAGTACAGGAATTGGTGGGGGTAAAGATGATTCCAACAAACCACCAGATGCCTGGTTTTATGATGATTTGGATATGCCGGATCCAGGGGATTTTGATGAGCCAGATGCAGATTCAGACTATGATTATGAGGAAAGTTATAGTAATAAGAAGAAAAAGAAGAAGGGACCTGGAAAGCCTGGAAGGGTAAGTACAACAGCACAAACAACAATTGAGACAAAACAATCACTTAATTTTATCTATTCTTTTCTCTAGCAACCTGGTTCAAGTACTCGTGGTCGAAGGAAAATTACATATGATGCAGTTACAGATCCAGAGAAACCATTTTCCTGTGATCGTAAGTACCCAGTTGAGTTATCTAAGGACAATTGATAAAAGTGTGAGTATTTATTCGCTTTTGATCCATAGTTTGTGGAGCTCGGTACAAAACTCGTCCAGGGCTCACGTATCACTACACACATTCCCATAAGGACAAGGAAGAGGATGATGATGATTCTCATGGGGCAACTAGTGGAGGTGCTGGTGGTCATTCATCTTCTGGTGGCGGACCTGGACAGTCAAGAGATTCAGATTCATCAGGTCGGTCACGATGGTTTGGTATTGGTGTAAACTCAAATACGAAAACTTATAAGTAATATTATCACAATTGTCATTCTTTGTCATTGTCTCTGAATTCTGAAAGCGAAACACGTAAAGTGGCCGACTTTCGCCTTATAATTTTCCATAGTCAAATGCGATTGTATTAGCCGAATCTCTAAAGATTTGAACTGAACGAAAATGAACCAAAGAATAAGCTTTAACGTTAACGTCCGCAAGTATAAAATATAAGCGATCAAATTTTAATTTTAATTTTAATTACGTAAATGAAACTTCAAACTGAGCCAGTCTTGCAATTGAGCACAAAAACAAATTCTAATCACTTTAACTGATGAAAATACTTATTTTTGACCTTTAAAAGTACCTGATAAATGTACCTTAATTCTACGTACGTATTAGAATAAATTGTGTTGGGATTTGTTTTATGTTATCTTAAGCCTAATTTAGTTGGTAGTAAGTTCCACTTTCACAACAGTTTGGACTTTGACTTCCTGTTCCGTTCCACTTCCTTCCTTCCTCTCAAAAAACAAAAAGTTTTGGAACAGAATTCTTCTGTATTCAAAAAATATTTTCATTGTCTGTCATTATAATGTGTTAATTTCGAGCAATTTGAATTGGAATTTGGAAATGTGGAAGGTTAGTCCAAATTGTGGTTCTGTTCTTCTATCAATTAACATAACGTTTTTGATACTATACTGCTTTGGTTTTGCAAATTTACAATATCTTAATTTTTGATTCTTTTCATTTCTAGCTCGTCGATATGGCTCACCCTCTGCTTCTGGTCCTGGTCGTCCTGGACCCCCAGGTGGACCAGCTAACTCTATGTCAGGCCTTCAACCTCCCATTCTCCATCCTCAACAGCCACCTCCAGGCTCAATGCCTCCCCATATGCAAATGCACGGCGGTCATATGACACCCCTTGGTGGACCTCCACCACCTGGACATCATGGACCACCACAACAACACCCATGGATGAGTGGACCACCAGGAAGTATGATGATGGGTCCTCCGCCACCCCATATGCAACATCATATGGGTATGGGTGGTGGTCCGCCCCATGGTCATCCACACCATCCACCACCTCCACATCTTCTGCCTCAACAAGGACAAGGACATCCTGGGCAACCAGGTCCAGGAGGACCGGTTGGCTCTATGCCACCACATCTCATGCCGCAGGCTTCTATGCCTGGTCCAATGCCACCTAGGAACAGCCCACCACCACCTCAGTTACAAATGCATGGACATGGTGGACCACCACATGGACGCCCAGGCCCACCAATTATGCCACCTACGCTTGACACAAATAATATCCCAACAACTGTACCCACCTCCAGTACAAATGAAGGAAGAGCAACCCCACCAGCTCCACCGCCACAAACTTCGGAAGCTTCCAGTAGTAGTACTAGTAGTAGTAGTACCAGTAACAACAGCAGAAGCGCATCTAACAAACCAAAAGTTCAACCATCGCTTTATTGTGATTTCTGCCTGGGAGATGCATCAGAAAATAAGAAATCTCGTAGTCCAGAAGAATTAGTATCTTGCTCAGATTGTGGACGTTCTGGACATCCAACCTGTCTCCAATTTACACATAACATGATTATTTCCGTTAAGAAGTATCGTTGGCAATGTATTGAATGCAAATGTTGTACAATTTGTGGGACTTCGGATAATGATGTAAGTCATACCTCACACAATGCAGTTTTTGGGAAGATACAATCTATTACTGGAACTTTTTTGTTTACAGGATCAACTATTATTTTGTGACGACTGTGACCGTGGATATCACATGTACTGCCTAACTCCACCGTTGGATCAACCACCAGAAGGCTCATGGAGTTGTACACTTTGTATAGCTGAATTTCACCAGCAAAAATGATCCAAGGGGAATGGCAATGGCAGAGCCAATGCCACAGCCACTCCCAAACCTCGGCGGAAGCGGAAAAGGAGTAAATAAATAATTGAATAAGAATATGAAGCAAAGAAACTACAATGGAAGAAATTGAAACTGTTTGTTGTGAATATGGAATACAAAATAGGAAGGAATAGAATATATGTTACCTATCTATAGCATAAGTCTACATAAGTAATCATCTTAGCCATAACCATAAATAAGACTAGAATTAGGAATTTAGATTAAACTTCTTATTAATCTAATTTAAGGTTATTTTATTTTGTACATAACTTTAGAAGTTAGAAAGCTCTAAAATGCTAAATCTTCTCCAAAGCTGTTGCAACTAATACCAATACAGATTATTCTATCAACGACTAATCCACTAATCCATGCTTTACAAGTCAAATATCCTACGGAATGTTATCCAGGAAATTTTACCCTTTAAATTTTCAAATTCTTGATTGAACCATTTTAAATTAAAAATTTGTATGATAATGATAATGAAATTAAGAAATGTACCAACCATCAATTGATCATTTTCATTGTTTAAAACACATTTTGTATAAGAGAAGCAAAGAGCTTTTTGTTTTGTACTATAAGCTCCTTATCTTCCCTTATCAAATTTCAACTTTTTTTATTTAAACATTTAAACAATAGAGTTAAACTTAGGACTAAAAACTCAAACTAATAACTATTAACTAAAACATTAAAACTTGACTTATTATTATTATTATTATTATAGGTAGTTAAAAACTAATTAAAATTAAATTTTTAAAGAGAAATTTGGTGTTTTGGTTGGTTTGTTTAGTAAAATCTTTTGAATAAGTAAATATTTCAATTGAATTTGTAATTGTTTGTAGTAATTTTTTTGTAATTTGTATAATTTACTTGGGAAGTAGACAGTAGTTTTTTTTCGTAATTTGGAATTTTATCAACACCATCAA
>JAQGCY010000895.1:0-13313 GCA_034700645.1 Xenylla mediterranea | reverse complement strand
GGGCGTGCTGATGGAGAAGGTGACAACCCAGAGTTTAATGTTACTGGACTTGAACCAGGTCATAAGTACTCTTTCCGTGTAAGAGCTCAAAATGATGAGGGTGAATCGGAAAATTTAGAAACTGACACTTCGATTCTTGCTAAAGATCCATTTGGTATGAAGATGTAATTTAGCCTTTCTTATAAGATCAATTACTAAGTTCTAGATTACTCACAGATGTTCCTGGTGCCCCTGGAATGCCAGAAATTACTGACTGGGATGAAAAATCTGTCAAGCTGAAATGGGATCAACCAATTAAGACTGGCGGTGCACCCGTTACTGGCTACATAATTGAAATGAGAGACAAACTTGGAGGTCCATTTGTAAAATGTGCCGAAATTTCTGGAAATACTCCACAAGGAACCGTGACTAAACTGGAAGAAGGAAATAAGTATGAATTTCGAGTCAGAGCAGTGGTAAGTACTACTATTTCTTCCCTCAAATTCTAGATCTACCATAAACCTATGTTTCCTTAATTTTGTTTTTCTAGAACAAAGCCGGACCTGGAGAACCATCGGTACGATTAATTCAGTTTATAACTTTCTTCCACAGGATAAATTTTTAACCTTTTGCATTTTGCAGGAATCAACCGCTCCACATTTAGCAAAGCCTAGATATTTGAAACCAAGAATTGATCGTAAAAATATTTCGCAAGGAATCATCATTAAAGCAGGTCAGACTCTACTCTTGGACGTGGATGTAAAGGGCGAACCTCCACCGACCGTAACTTGGCATCTGAAAGAAAGTGAAGTAACACAAGATGAATCTCTTCGCATCGACAATGTGGATTACAATACTAAATTTAACATTATGAGAGCTAAACGAGCACATACTGGGAAATATATAATTAAAGCTGTAAATTCATCGGGCTCAGATGAAGCTGAAGTGGAAATTACAGTGTTGGGAAAACCTGGAAAGCCTAAAGGACCGCTGGATGTATCGGATGTGACCAAAAATGGTTGTAAATTAAAATGGAAGAAACCTGAAGACGGTAAAACGTTTTGCATGATTGAGATTCCTATACTTGACTTAAAAGTTCTGTACATTTTGTAGATGGAGGCTGTCCCATTGAATGCTATGAGATTGAAAAATTGGACCCAATGACCGGACAATGGATTCCTTGTGTAAGTTTCAGTTGATTAATTTTGTGAGTCATTGTACTAAGAGTTGTACAATTATTTATAGGGGAAAGTTGATGGAGGACCAGAAAATCCTGAATTCGATGTTACTGGTTTACAAGAAGGGAAATCATATAAATTCCGCGTGAGAGCGTAAGTTGGAATGAAACAACTTCCAAATGTGGAACCACGACATGATTTTGATTTTTTGTAGTTGTAACAAAGAGGGTGCAGGAGAAGACTTGGAGGCAGATAAACCAATTATAGCCAAAAATCCATTCGATGAACCAGGAAAACCCGGACGCCCAACGGTTATGGACTGGGATAAAGATTTTGTTGATTTGGAATGGCAAGCTCCTGTCTCTGATGGAGGGGCATCAATTGAGAAATATGTTGTTCAAATGAAAGAGAAGGGAACCAGGAATTGGATCGATGTTGGTACTGCTCCAGCATCAAACCCAAAATGTAAAGTTACAGCAGTTGAAGAAGGAAAAGAATATCAATTCCAAGTTATAGCTGTTAATGTGAGTCATTATACAAATGTCCTAAAGTATAATTCTTGGGTATGATAAACTTTTGGGTTATCTACTAGAAAGCTGGACCTAGTGAACCTTCTGATCCATCAAAATCTGTTGTTACAAAACCACGTCATTTAGCACCATATATAGATCGTAAAAACCTTGCAAAGAAAGTCATTCGTGCTGGCGAAACTTTGACTTTGGAGGCTGATGTTAAAGGCGAACCAGATCCAAAAGTTACTTGGACTTTGAAAGACTCGCCCGTTAAAAGTGATAGGATCACCGTACAAAGCGAAGATCACAAAACACATTTTGTTCTGGTGAAAGCTAAGCGTACGGATACAGGAATTTATACAGTAACAGCAGTAAATGATTCTGGCAAGGATTCCGTTGATTTGGAAATCACCGTATTGAGTAAACCTGGAAAACCAAAAGGTCCTCTGAAGGTTTCAGATGTAAAAGCCGACGGCTGTAAATTAGCTTGGGAAAAACCAGAAGACGGTAAGAACTTGTTAATTTTCTATGTTCAGAATAGACATTTTACATAAGAAATTTACTTTTTCTTAGATGGTGGAGAACCAATTGATCATTATCTGGTTGAAAGAATGGATACCAGCACAGGTCGATGGATTCCAGTGGTAAAAAATATTTTTATACACATTTTATCGTATGATTGTCTTAAACCGGCTCATGTTTCAGGGTACATCCAAAACTCCAGAAATGGATGTGACAGGACTAAATGAAGGAAAAGAGTATCAGTTCCGAGTGAAAGCTGTAAACTCCGTAAGTAAAGAATTAAGAGCTGTAATATTTGTGTATTTCTATTACTATTTTTCCCATTATTTCAGTCTGGAGAATCCGAACCATTGGAAACTGAAACTGGTACTGTTGCAAAGAATCCTTATAATGAGCCTGATCGTCCAGGGAAACCAGTAGCTCAGGATTGGGATAGGCATCACGTAGATCTTAAATGGGCACCACCAGAATCCGACGGAGGAGCCCCAATTACATCTTATATTATCGAAAAGAAAGATGAATTGTCTACAAAATGGCAAAAGGCGGCTGAAATTATTGGAGATAAATGTGAAGCACGTGTGTCTGATTTGATCGAAGGAATGAGCTACCAGTTTCGGGTCAAAGCTTGTGTAAGCTGCATTTTTCTTATGTTTTAGTATCTCTTTATGATAGCATATTATTTATTTAGAATGTGTATTATGAATCCCTTCTAGAACAAAGCTGGACCATCAAAGGCCTCAGAGCCATCAGATTCCGTAACAGCAAAATCCAGGAGACAACCCCCGCATATTGACCGTTCAAATCTAAAAGATATAACAATTAAAGCAGGACAAACCATCAAATTTGATATAAAAGTAAATGGTGAACCACCACCGTCCAAGGCCTGGTTCTTTGGAGAAAATGAACTGAAAACCGGCGGAAATACCAATGTTGAAAAGGATGACTACAAAACTAAACTTGTTATAACAAAGGCCCAAAGAGCCCATTCTGGAAATTACACACTTAAAATCAAAAATGCTGCCGGTGAAGATGAATGCATTGCCAAAGTTACGGTTCTTGATAAACCGACAAAGCCCAAGGGTCCACTTGAAGTGTCAGATGTACATAAAGAAGGATGTACCTTGGAATGGAAACCACCAGAAGACGATGGTATATATTATTAATGACAAGCGGTTTAAAATTATACTATATGCATAATATTTTGTCTTGCAGGAGGAACCCCAATTGAGTCCTATGCGGTTGAGAAGCTTGATCCTGAAACCGGCCGATGGATTCCAATAGGAAGATCTAGGGAACCAAAGATGGTAGTTCATAACTTACAACCTGGACAAGAATACAAGTTTAGAGTCAGTGCAGTTAATTCGGTATGTTGTTGTATGATATTAGAATTAACATTTGACTAGTTGAAATAAAATGTGACCGACTCTTAGGAAGGCGAATCAGAACCACTAGAAACAGATCATTCTATTATTGCAAAGAATCCGTTCGATGAGCCTGGAGCTCCCGGAACTCCAGAAGCAACTGACTGGGATAAAGACCACGTTGACTTAAAATGGGATCCGCCTGCTAATGGTGAATACTAATTTATCAAACAAGCGTAATATAGTGTGACAATACGGTATAATAATTTAGATGGAGGATCACCAATTACTGGATATATAATTGAAAAGAAAGAACCTGGAGGCAAATGGGTAAAAGCCGGAGAAGTGAAAGGGAATGAGTGTGAAGGAACTGCTGAAAATTTGGAACCTGGACAAACTTATGAGTTCAGAATTAAAGCAGTCAACAAAGCAGGGCCAGGTGAACCTTCACGAGCTTCAAAACCAGTAACAGCAAAACCAAGAAAGCTTCCTCCAAAAATTGACAGAAAAACATTAAACAAGATCCAAGTACGGGAAGGAGAACCATTCTTTTTTGACGTCAAAATTATTGGTGAACCACCACCAACCGTTGCGTGGACTTTGAACGGAAAGATGATTCCTGAAACACCTGACAGACGAATTGTTGATGTCCCATACAATACTAAATTTTACAATGACAATCCATCCAGGAAAGACGCAGGGAAGTACAAGATTGTGGCTACAAATAAATGGGGAGAAGATGTTGCAGAAGTTGACGTACTTGTTATTGCAAAACCAACTGCACCAGAAGGCCCATTAGAAGTATCAAACATTAAGAAGGATGGTTGCAAACTGAAATGGAAAAAACCAAAAGATGGTATAACATTTCTAGTGATGAGCTTTCTCTTCCGAGAATTTATTAATAACTGACTATCGTTTTAGACGGTGGAATTCCTCTCGGTGATTATGTCGTGGAGAAGTTGGATCCAGACACAGGTATATGGATTCCAGTTGGCAAGACTAAAGACACAGAAATGGATGTTGAAGGACTGGTGCCTGGGCACGAATATTCTTTCCGAGTCAAAGCTACCAATGCTCAAGGTGAATCTGCCCCATTAGAAACTTTAGCACCTATTATCGCCAAGGATCCATTTACAACGACAGATAAACCCGGTACACCAGAGCCTACTGACTGGTCAGCAAATCATGTTGATCTCAAGTGGGAGCCTCCAATCGACGGTAGGGTATTCATAAGGTGTTATTTTATAAATAATTATATAACTTTAAATCATTATTAGATGGAGGTGCACCTATCGAGGGTTATATTATTGAAAAGAAAGATAAATATAGCCCACTTTGGGAGAAAGTCGAAGAAACTGTGGGACCAGATTGCAAAGCAACCGTTCGAGGACTTACGGAAGGTCAGCAGTATCAGTTCCGTGTCGTTTGTAAAAACAAAGCTGGACTTTCTGAACCATCGGATCCAACCAAACCTATCATCGCTAAAGCTAGATTCTTGGCACCAAAAATAGATCGCAAGAACCTGAGAGATCTAAAGTTATCTGCTGGTCAATCAATCAAGTTTGATGTGGACATTATTGGAGAGCCTCCACCAACAGTAGTATGGACTGTAGACGGAAATCCTCTCAAAGCTGGACGACATGTCAACTTGGATAATGTTGATTATAATTCCAAGTTGGTAGTTAGGCCTGTTTCAAGAGCAGATTCTGGTCAATATACAATCACTGCAACGAACAGTTCTGGAAAAGACAGTGTGACAGTTAATGTTATTGTAACTGACAAACCATCCAAACCAGAGGGACCACTCACTGTTTCTGACGTTCATAAGAATGGTTGCAAATTGAAGTGGAAAAAACCAAAGGATGGTAATATTTGAAACAATATAAGTTGTAATATCTTATTAGCCGAATCTATTCAAACTTTATTCTTTCAAATAACTTTGCTTAGATGGAGGGTGTCCAATTGAGTATTATCAGGTAGAGAAAATGGATCCAGAAACTGGAGTTTGGATACCCGTAAGTATTAACTTGTCTACAGAAATATTTGTTTTCACTGCGCTATAGAAAGTCATAATTTGCTTATAGTGCGGACAATCAACAGAACCAAACATGGAGGTTACTGGATTAACACCAGGACAGGAATATAAATTCCGTTGCATTGCTGTGAATGCAGAGGGTGAATCCGCCCCATTAGAAACAGAAACAACTATTGTAGCTAAGAATCCATTTGACGAGCCTGGAAAACCAGGAAATGTTAAAGCAACAGATTGGGACAAAGATCATGTTGACCTAAAATGGACACCACCCACAAACGGTATGTAGTATTATTCATTGAAAACCATTCCAAACCATTAAGATCTTGGATATTTCAGATGGAGGCTCCCCAATTACTGGCTACATTGTTGAAAAGAAGGATAAGTATGGCAATTGGGAGAAAGCACTCGAGGTTCCCAGTGACCAACTTACGGCTACAGTTCCAGATTTAACTGAAGGTCAACAATATGAATTCCGAGTGGTTGCTAAAAATGCCGGTGGTCCTGGAGAACCTTCGGTACGTTTTTTATTTTAGGTTACTCTTAATCACTGTTTAGTTTAAAGCGAAAGTGAAAAAAATTGTTGTCGTTCCCAGGATTCTGTTGGGCCAATTATAGCCAAAGCTCGTAACCTTGCACCAAAGATTGATCGTACTAACCTAATTCCAGTCAAAATTAAAGCTGGACATCCATTCCTCTTCGATGTAAAAGTGTCTGGAGAACCTCCACCAGAAATTAAATGGACTCTGAAAGGAAAGGAAGTGAAAACTGGAGATGGAGTGAAAGTGCAAAATCAGGACTATAATACAAAGCTCACAGTGAAAAATGCTTCCAGAAGTGACTCTGGACTTTATACAATCACTGCATCCAATGATAATGGTACAGATATTGCTGATGTTGAAGTTATCATTCTTGACAGACCAGCACCACCAAATGGTCCATTGAAAGTGTCTGATATTCATGCCGACGGGTGTAAATTGAGTTGGAATCCACCTTCGGATGGTATGTAAACCCAATTTAACTTGCTTCGAATAGTCTACATATTAAGCGGTGGTAAAACTTTATTTGTTAGATGGAGGCAGTCCGATTGAAAATTACGCCGTTGAGAAAATGGATGAATCAACTGGTCGATGGGTACCAGTTGGAACTGTAAGAACTTTTCGATATATTTGTACATCTTATACCATACATTTGTTTTCAATTAATTCTTCAGACTGATGGACCAACAACCAATATGGCAGTGGACGGCTTAACACCTGGCCATAAGTACAAATTCCGTGTTGTTGCTCAAACAGTAAGTGTGAAAATATTTTTTAGAAAATAAGTAAAGCTTACGGATGGATTTGTTTAAATTTTAGAAACAAGGCAAATCTGATCCTTTGACCACTTCACAAGCCATAGTCGCAAAGAATCCATTCGATCCACCAGGCAAGCCAAACACGCCAGAAATTGATGATTATGATAAAGATTTCGTGGTACTTAAATGGGATAAACCTGAGGATGGTGGATCTCCAATTACTGGGTACATAATTGAAAAGAAAGACAAGTACAGTATGAATTGGGAAAAAGCTGCGGAAGTAGAAGGCGATACTCCAACTGGAAGAGTGGATGGACTTGTTGAAGGACAACAATACGAATTCCGTGTAGTGGCTCTCAACAAAGGTGGGCCAGGGGAACCAAGCAATCCAACAGCCCCACATATTGCCAGACCCAAGAATATGGCACCAAAGATTGACCAAACAGCTCTTCGAACAATAAAAATTCGAGCTGGGCAAAACTTTGAATTCGATGTTCCAGTCAGTGGTGAACCGCCACCAACAAAAGAGTGGACACTTGGAGATAAACCCGTAGTTCCAGACGAACACATTAAATTGACAAATGAAGATTATTCAACTAAACTCAAGGTTGTGAATGCCCAAAGAGGAGACAGTGGGGTGTATACACTCACAGCTAAGAACAAAAATGGTGCAGACTCCGCCAGTGTAAATGTTATCGTCCTCGATGTACCATCCACTCCCGAAGGACCACTGACCCCAAGTAATATTACAAAATCAGGTTGTAACCTTTCTTGGAAGCCTCCGAAGGATGATGGAGGGTCTGAAATTCTTCATTATGTTGTTGAGAAAATGGACTTAGAAAATATGAAATGGATACCAGTGGGTGAATGCAGTGGACCAAATATGAGAGTGGATCATTTAATTGAAGATCATGATTATAAATTCCGGGTAAGGAAAAGAAATTTAAAATTATTAATTGATATTCTTTACTCAAAAATATTTTGCTTGCAGGTGAAAGCTGTCAACCGCCAAGGAGAAAGTTTACCACTCCTTGGAACAACAAGCGTAACAATAAAAGATCCATTCTCAAAACCAGACAAGCCCGGTGTGCCGGAAGTTGTTGACTGGGATAGGGATCATGTGGATTTGGAATGGGCACCACCAAAGAAAGACGGAGGAACACCAATTGAGAAATACATAATTGAAAAGCGGCCCAAGTTTGGACAGTGGACTAAGGCAGCCGAAGTTTCTGGCAAAATTCCTAAGGCCACAGTTCCAAACCTTACAGAAGGAGAAGAATATGAATTTCGAGTTATTGCTGTCAATAAGGCTGGGCCTGGTGACCCGTCAGATGCTTCGAAGTCAATTGTAGCAAAACCCAGATTTATGGGACCACATTTAGACCGTTCGTTCTTAGAAGATCTTGTTGTCCGAGCAGGTCAGAAGATTAGCTTTGGTGTTCCAATTTCTGGATCCCCATTACCAAAGGCAACATGGACTGTTGACGGAAAGAAAATGGAAACAAATTCCCGTGTTGATGTGAGCACCATTGGGTCAATAGCATCTCTGGAAATTCCTTCCTCAGTTCGTGGAGACACAGGACGATATGTTCTTACATTAGAAAACGACCTCGGTTCTGTTTCTGCTTCAGCTAATGTCACCGTAATTGACAAACCAGCTCCACCGGAAGGTCCATTAGTTGTAAGCGATGTGACCAAGGAAAGTTGTCGACTTGCATGGAATCCACCTCCAGATGACGGGGGTTCTCCTATAACTCACTACGTTGTTGAGAAAATGGATACTTCGCGAGGTACTTGGACAGAAGCATGTGTTACTAATACATGTACTGCTGAAGTTCCTAAGTTAATACATAAAAAAGAATACTTGTTCCGAGTAAGAGCAGTAAACAGTATAGCCGAATCGGAACCTCTTGAAACACTGAAACCAATTATTGCTAAGAATGCATTTGATGAACCAGACAAACCTGGTAGGCCGGATATTACAGATTGGGACAAGGATAGAGTAGAATTGGAATGGAAACCTCCAAAAGATGGTGGTTCTCCCATTACTGGCTACATAATTCAGAAGAAGGAAAAGGGAAGTCCCTACTGGATGAATGCAGCTCAAGTTCCGGCTGGACGAACTAATGGAACTGTGGATGATTTAGTTGAAGGACAAGAATATGAATTCAGAATAATCGCTATAAATCAAGCTGGCCAGAGTGAACCTTCTGAGCCCTCGGATATGATAATGTGCCGGCCAAGGCGCCTTGCTCCAAGAATTATGAGCCCACTCAAAGATATCATAATCAAGGTTGGACAAATCTTTCATGTTGACATCAATTACATTGGTGAACCTCCACCTGACGTAACTTGGACATTGCATGGGAAACATGTAACAAGTGACGAAAGGACCACCGTTTCTGCAATCTCAAATCATACCATTCTTCATACCGTCAACACTAAGAGAGGAGACTCAGGAGAATATACTCTCCGCGTAAAGAATGAGCATGGTGCTGATGAAGGATCCTTCAAATTGACTGTCCTCGATAGACCCGGACCACCCGAAGGACCTTTGAATTATGAAGAAGTTACTGCTCAAAGTGTAACACTCTCCTGGCACAGACCCAAAGATGATGGTGGATCAGAAATCACCGGCTATACAATTGAGAAGCGTGATTTAACACACGGCGGAGGCTGGGTACCAGGAGTTCTTCATGTTGATCCAAGAAAAACGCATGCTGTCGTACCACGTTTAACAGAAGGAACTCAATATGAGTTTCGAGTTGTTGCAAACAATTTGCAAGGTTCTTCCGATCCTCTCACAACAGACAAACCAGTCATTGCCAAGAATCAATTTGAGGTGCCTGGCCGTCCAGGAAGACCAGAGGCTGTCGATACTGACAAAGACCACATTAAGCTTAAATGGTCTCCACCAATTTCAAACGGAGGATCTCCAATTATTGGTTATGATATTGAAAGAAGAGATTTAAATAATCCACGGTGGTTGAAAATAAACAAAGATCCAGTACCGAACACACAATTTACTGATGAGAAAGTCAGTGAAGGACACCAATATGAGTATCGTATTGTAGCTGTAAATGCTGCTGGGCCAGGACAACCGTCCGATACTTCACACCCTATCACTGCTAAACCTATGAGAGAACCTCCAAAACTTTATTTGGGAGATTTGTTGGGCAGACGAATTAAAGTTAGAGCTGGCGAGCCAATTAATATTGACATTCCAATAGCTGGTGCTCCAATTCCTAACATTCAATGGACCAAAGAGGACAAACCCCTTCCTTTGTCTAATCGCATATCTAGCCATACGAAGAGCACCAAAACTAAACTCCATATTGCACCATCCGTTCGGGAGGATTCTGGAAAATACACAATTACTGCTAGCAATGAGTTTGGAACTGACAAGGCAGACTTTGAAGTTATTGTAGTTGATAAGCCTGGTGCACCTGGGGGACCGTTAACACCTGAAAAAATCACAGGAGATTCTGTATCATTGACATGGAAGCCACCAGCGGACGATGGTGGAACTGAGATTAATGGATACGTCGTTGAGAAATGCGAATATGGAACGGATGATTGGAAACCAGTTCCTGGTTACGCCAGTAAACCTGAGTTTACAGTGCGTGGCTTAGAAGAAGGGAAGAAATATGTATTTAGAGTTCGTGCTGAAAATATGTATGGTCTATCAGAACCACTTGAGAGCTCGCCAATTACTGCAAAAAGTCCGTTTGATCCACCTGGTGCTCCAGAGCCACCAGACATTTTATCATACACGCCTAGCTCAGCTTCACTTAGCTGGTCACCTCCTGCTCGTACTGGCGGTTGCCCAGTTACTGGATACTTTATCGAGAAACGAGATCGTGGCGGTGAATGGGTTAAAGTCAATGGTTTCCCTACACCAAACACTTCAATGACAGTGCAAGGCTTGCATGAAGGACAAAAATATGAGTTTCGTGTTATTGCAGTTTCCGATGCTGGAGCTGGTGAACCATCTCGTCCATCACGACAAATTACTGCTGGGGTTCAGAAATTTGCTCCGTCTGCACCAGAACCCCCAAGACCAGATAGGGTTACTAGAGATTCAGTTACACTTTCTTGGAAACCACCTTCAAATGATGGTGGAGCTAGGATCCGCGGTTATCTAATACAAAAGAAGGCAAAGAATGATAAGGATTGGTCTGATGTAAATGATTATCCAAATCCCACAACATCTATCATAGTACCAAATCTCAGAGAAGGAGACGAATACCAATTTAGAGTTATTGCTGTGAATGATATCGGAAAAAGTGAACCAAGTCGTCCATCCAACGGAATTATTGTTGAAGAACAACCAAACAAACCCAAACTGGACCTCGGCGCAGTGCGTGACATCACTGTGAGAGCTGGAGAAGACTTTTCCATCAGCATTCCTTTTATTGCATTCCCCAAACCAAACTCATACTGGTTCCGCAATGACCTTCTCCTTGATGATACCGATTCTCGTGTATTCCAGCAAACTGGCGATGATTACGCAAGCATTGTTATTAAAAATTCTAAAAGATCAGACTCCGGACAATATAAAATTCAAGTTAAAAATCCATGTGGGTTTGATACTGCTTCAATAAATGTGAGAGTATTAGATCGTCCATGTCCACCTCGAGATTTACGTGCTGAAGAATTTGCTGGAGAAGCCTTAACACTTTGTTGGAAACCTCCAAAGGACAATGGTGGATCTGATGTTTCAAATTATATTATTGAAAAGAGAGAAGTTGGAACGCAGAACTGGACTAAAGTCAGTAACTACGTTACTACACCATATTGTAGAGTCCGAAACTTGACAATAGGAAGGGATTATGAATTTAGTGTAAGAGCTGAAAATCAGTACGGGGTGTCCGAACCTGTGTTTACTACCGAACCAATTCGAGCAAGACATCCATTTGATCCACCAGGTACGACCAAGATTTTACTTTTATTGTTGCTGAGCATTTTCATTGACTTATCTTTTTGAAATAGGTCCTCCTGGAATACCAAGATCTATTGAAACAACTGAAGACTCGATCACACTTACTTGGACCAAACCTAGAACGGATGGAGGATCGCCGATTCGAGGATATGTCATTGAGAAGAGAATGAAAGGTGAAGATGTATGGACTAAAGCTTCCCATCAATTAGTTCCTGACTTATCCTACCGAGTAATAAACTTGCATGATGGAAGGGAATATCAGTTTAGAGTTGCTGCAGTCAATGCAGCTGGACAAGGACAATATTCTGGAAATTCAGACATGATTCTCTGTCAACCACCACCTTGTGCACCTAAGATTACAAGCGATCTAAGTATACGAGACATGACAGTTATTGCCGGGGAAGAGTTTAGAATTACTGTACCATTTTTGGGAAGTCCATTGCCCAGGGTCTCGTGGAATATTAATGCTGAGGATGTATTTGAAGATGATCGGATTAAATTTGAAACAAAATCTGGCTCAACTGCGTTTGTGAATAAGTGCGCTCGTAGAAGTGACACTGGAAAGTATTCCATTCACCTTATTAATTCAGAGGGTTCCGACACTGCATCCTGCAGAGTTTTGGTCGTGGATAAACCCGGTCCACCACAAGGTCCACTTGAAATCACGGATATAACTCCAGAAACTTGTTCGCTCAGTTGGAAACCACCACTTGATGATGGTATGAATTTATTTTCGATTTCTTCACAAGCAGTATATAATTGTCTTTACTTTCTAGGTGGTTCACCAATCACAAATTACATTGTTGAGAAGCTAGACCTGGTTACTGGATTGTGGGTGAAAGTATCTAGCTTCGTTCGCAACACACATTATGATGTTATTGGTCTCGAACCAAATAAAAAATACACTTTCCGCATCCGTTGTGAAAATCAATATGGCATAAGCTTGCCTTTGGAAGCTGATGAACCAATTATTGCCAAGTTTCCGTTCACTGTTCCTGATCCACCAGGACAACCCAGAATCATTGATTGGGATGCAAGTTCTGCAACCCTCACATGGGAGAAACCTTACAGTGATGGTGGTGCTAAAATCCAAGGTTATAAGATTGAATTTAGAGATGTTGCAGAAGATACAGAATGGAGAGCAGCAAACGATTACTTGGTCAAAGACACAACTTCTACTGTACACAATCTTATAAAAGGCCATGAATACGAATTCCGAATTAGGGTAAGTTAACTAAACTGGTGACGAATTTGAGGTATGAGTAAAGCTATAATCAAACTTAAGGACGAAGGGAAATTGTTCTCATGGGCTAGCATTTAGTGCTCAGACAAGACAAACTTATTTACTTTCACCAGGTTGTTTTCCACGGATTCGTCACCGATTCCTTTAATAATAATGCTCAAGAGCTTTGCTTATCTTAAATCTTGGTTGTAGTAGAATTATCCAGGTTTTCTAACGAATTGTACATATTACCACAGGCTATGAATGT
>JAQGCY010000894.1:0-13318 GCA_034700645.1 Xenylla mediterranea | reverse complement strand
CGAAATGCACAACTTTGTTCAGTCTTTCAAGTTAGAGTTCTTCGGCCGCATATCTCCCAGGCATACGGCCCAGATGAATTTACATTTTATTCTTTCCTTACTAGGAGAATCAATGAATGTAAATTGTAAACAGGTACATGAACATAGTCCCGTTAGATTATGTAAATACGAAAGAGAGTACTGTCTTTGTCTGGTCTCGTGGTTTGGTGACAAAAGAGGATTATGTTACTGGGCTCTTGGTTCTTGGAATTGTGATTTTGATTGTGTGATATACTGAATTACTGATTGACCAATGAACTTATGCAAGAACAATGGATTAGCGTTAACTTGACCCATCTTAAATTAGACAACTATGGACTCATTGAGAAATCCACTCTTATAAATATAACCTCAAGGAATTCATGCTCTACACAGTTGACAGTTGTTGGAGTAATACGGAAACCGTGCCGTAACTTATCAACTTTATCCCAAACACTCCAATCACAAACTTCCATCTTTTGCCTCAAGACACACATTTTCCTCCTTTTTCAACTTTGAATAATTTTGATGTTAGTAATAACAAATTTAAATGAAGATTCAAGGGTCTGCGTTTGAGTCTGAGTCTAAAGTTATGATGTGTTGTGCTTCCCATTAATAAAAAAAACAGGTGAATCAAATCCAAAATGTAATTTTACAGAAACCTGTAGACGTAGAGTAGAGTAAAGAAAAAATTCCTTGGGCGTAATATTAAAACTTTAAGCTGCTCTATCTCTACGGTAAATCTTGGGAATAAGAAAGTCCAAGCTAAACCCAAGACCAAAATTTTATGTAAAACATGTACAGGTCAAAACTATTGACATAGCAAACTTGATGTTGATAGCATTAGCAAGAAAAAGGCAAGTCGTGGGAGGAGGAAAAAGAAGATTTGGAATCTATGGATATGCTTGGTTATAGTAAATATGTAATCAAATCAACTGATTCCGAGTTACTTAATCAACATCTGTAGGTCTCTATAACGGAGTAATAATTCAATACTAAATTCAACGGAAACTTCTGAGGATCTGGATTAAGAACTGTGGTTTCGCAACTAGCAAAGGAATTACAATTATTAAAGGTAGAAAACAGTTTCCTTTGCCCTTTGCCCTCTAAGACCCATGCAACTCAAAATATAATCTACATAATCACAGAGTACGAGTAATTCAAAGAAAACTGAACCAGTTTTCATCTACTCATTAAAATTATTTACGTGCCGTAAAATTTAATGTTAATCACAAATATGCAAGTTCGATTTCCAAACACAAAGAATTCCAAACGATTTTCAAATGGTCTTTTTTTTACCTCTTCTTCGAACTCGAACTGGGGCTAACTTTCGTGGTTCCTGCCGTATGGCCTCCATTAACTTTTCAATCGGTGTTGGATCTTTTTTTGGAGGAGGACCAAGAATCCGTTCAGCAGCCTGGAATTAAAAACATACGTTAATTTCACACTTCTTTAAGCGCTTCATTTTAGGGGGTCTCTACGTGGAGGGTAAATCAACATATTAAGCATAAGTTTCATTTCTATGTTCAATGTTCTTATAGACATTTTTAAGGGCCTGAGGAATGTTTGGTTCCTTGGACATTTTAAGTCGGCATTTCTTCCAATCCAATGGAACAAAGAACCTTAACACTGTAAGCTGAGTAAGATGGAATCCTCAGGTGTTTATGGTAAAGTTAAAGTAATGGATACATACACATCAGATTTCTACACTAATCCCATTGTGAACAACAACTAAATCCCTTCAAAGTTAAAGTGAAATATTGATTTCCATAAAATTTTACGACTTTAAAGTTTTTACACCTAAGGAACTAATTTACAAAATATTTAGGACAAAAAACTCATTTTGAATAAATCTCAATCTCCAAAAAGTAAGATCTGAAGGACATCAATTACTTTCAAAGAAGCTCAGAATTTAACTCAAGTGTAGGCAGGAACTTTTAAGAGTTGAATTCACGGCATAAAGAAACATTTACCATCATTTTATTTTTTTCAATACACTGCAATGAATTCATGCAAAAAGGCAACATTTGATTCAATCTTCTCTGTCAGTAATTTTAGTTTAGTTATTTGCTGTAAATTCTTTGATTTTTTATGAAAGTTTTCTGATTGATGTCTGTCTCAGAAAAATAGTTTGTTGTTAATTTGAAAAAAATTACAAAAAAATAAAGCAAATAATATAGAAAGGATCATGGATGGAATTTCTTCCAATTTTTCGAAAATTTCCCCAGATAATTTAACATTAAGGGGCATTAGAGGGTACTGTGTAGACCCCAAAATTTCCCCCGAGTTAGGCTCGCAGGCTCGGGAAGAAATTCCATCCATGGAAAGGATATTTATTTACAAATAATATTCTTAAATGTCAGTGCATGTACTCTGCAGTAATTTGTATCATTCAAAGAAATATGTTTTTTGCTTCGTTTCTCTTGCATGTTTGAACTGCTCAAGGCCTGCAAGAATATGTACAATTTCACCTATATGCTGATAAAAATCTTAAACGACGGACACGGAGTTGAAAATGGGGGATCTGCCGAAATTTCAATCTTTTAATAAAGTGTGGTAAACACGTGTAATCATATGCGGCTTAAAGTGCAAATTGATTTTAATTGATAAGGAGTAAATGCAAAGTGATTTTGAAATGAATAGATGATGTATAAGTATAATGTATATGAGTTGTAAATGCAATCCTTTCAACTAATTGCCTGTGTGGTGTGATGTCTATGGTGATGGATTAGAAAGTAGCGAGTCATTGGTTCGAATGCAGGCGGCTGCAGTAGAGTTTTTGCAAGTTTTTTCTGCAAATGGGGGTGTTTTAGAAAAAAAATGGTGTAAATGAAAAGTTGACGGAATATTGCCTGCAGTAAGGGTATGAATTTTGAAGTGAATCCATGCATGTGGTAAGGAGTTACAGTGAAAAATGTACTTGACCTCCATAGTGAAGTACCTCTTGGGGGTGTTTTAGAAAAAAAAATTGTAAATGAAAAATGGGGGGAATAATTCCTGCAGTGAGTATATGAAGCTTGAAGTGAATCCATGCATGTGGTAAGGAGTTACAGTGAAAAATGTACTTGACCTCCATAGTGAAGTACCCCTTGGGGTGGGTCAAATTGGCCCATTTTAAATAGGGTCCTAGGGTTTGACCTCAAATGAAAGTGTACCAAGTTTCAAGTGTTTAAGTTCAAGCGTTCTTGAGTTATCGTGCGGACAGACGGACGGACAGACAGACATCCGACATTCGCATAATATGCTTAGCCGCATATAATAAGCATATTGTAAATTACATGTGAACAATGAAAGAAATTATTCAAGTCATAAAACCTTTATCCTTAACTCATCGCTACTCTTAAATCCAATTATTTTATCCCAAAAACTCTTAAGGTACATAGAAAGTCAAAATAACATTTGCCCTAATTGTCGGTCCTCTTGAGAAAAACTTGGATACTTCAAAATTAGTTTCATTTGCATTATTATTTTACCTCCTATGTTTTGATCACGATTGCTCGATGACATTGTTTTCCCAAGTAAGACTGACAATAGAGATTGCACGAGATGAGTTGTCTTCCGGATGCGGGTTTACAACTCTTTTTCCAAAATTAAAGAAGATTTGATTGTAAACTGCATGATTCACTGAATTCAACGTTGGGCCATTGTATCAATTGTATCGTTTATTTCCTTACTTGAAAACCGAAAATGGAAATAAAAAGATGAAGCGACCACATGCAGACAAACCATGATGGAAGAGAAATAGCAGCAGAAAAGCGATCGAGTTGAACTTTTTCTTTGAAAGTTCACGGAATTCCCTTTGGTGAATATAAAATTCGGTTTGGAGAATGTAATTTGTTGTGGTTTCCGGCTTCAATAGAAAGGACAAACTAGACTATCGGAGACCCTTTCATGTGTCATTTTGTTTTTGTTGCATATCTACATGACATGCAGTTGTTCCCAATGCTTCGGTCTATGTAATCTAATACGTTTATAAATTAAAGAAAAAAAAAACCCAATAAGCCTATTTCTCCAAATTCTCATTCTACTTTATGTAATGCAATAGGCTTTTTCTCGTGTAAGTTTAGTACCCAGCAGATTTACCGATACTATTATTCGGTTTCAATGTTTTCTCCCTATTATCTATCTAATTCAACCAAAATATTTAACCTCGTGCAATTATTTTACTATTACCATCATTACTAACGTTTCTACGTGCATGTTATCTCTCCCGAGAGCGGATAATTCCACGATTTGGTTTCGATTCCAAGCGATGATTTTCATTTGGTATTGTGGAAATTATTATTGGCCTAATGGTCAATAAACTTTTAGCATCGACTATAACGAATATTGCCATTATAAATATTTGTTGTTTGTTGAACTACAGAACCTGAACCGTTAGTTTTATTTTTAGGACTTTAAATTCTGATGAAACGAAGAACGGGGATAGCTTTTACAAGCACTTTTGAGTCGCCCGATTTTTAAAATTGCTGCATATGTGAATTTAGAAAATCTTTTATGAAGACACCAAGTTACCTGATGAATTACATGGATGAATGAATGAACGAGTTACTTTCATGCTATGAATTTATGTTCAAGATTTATAAATTATAAGCTTATCTGATATATTTTATTTACATATTCTAGGAACTTACAGATAAGAGCTTGTTATACCATTCTGAGCCATATCTTTTTCCATTCTTGCATAATTATAAAATTCCTGCGGGGGGCAGAAGTGTCGGCCTTCTTTGAAGCAAATCATCCTCGTTATTCACCTGCTTTTCTGTCCTATCTGACATTGCCAGTCTAAAGATGATCAAAGAACCAAGCCAATCCAGTGAAATGGAAGCGGCTTGAATGGACAATGTCACTTTATATTACAATATTACATTTAAACCTTTCTCTAACTACATTTGGAACCTTAAAAAACTTTAGATCCCCTTTCAGCTTGGTTTGATGAATTGAGCAAGAATATAATAAAAAGAATCCAGTGAGGTAAATCACGATTTCCCTATCCCTACTACACTACTAGATAACATTTCGTATTCTGGAAATACTTCTTTTCAAGCTTCCACCAATGACAGTTATTGAGGCAAATAGAACAAGCCTGCTTGTACGTATTAACTATCAGTATCAGTATATTCTTCCATTAATTGTTTTTCAACGGCCAATTCGAATTTAAAAATATTGCAGCGAAATATAAAGGGAAGATTTTCAATTTTTCATTAAAACTTTAAAAGGGAATAAACTTAAGATTGCGTGGATTTACAAATTTCTATTAATTACTACTACTGCCTCAATCGACCACTTTATAGTAAAGGCCAAGAGTATATTGAACTATTTCCAATTCATTTCTGAAACTATAATTAAAACTTATAAAAAAAAAAACAATTGAAATATTGGGTCTTAAATCATGTGTAGACATTATCTTTCATCTCTTGTGTTTAACAATTAACTTTTGTTGTTAACTCTATTACGTTGAGTAAACACAAGAACCGGTTGGTTGAGTCTTTTTCATCTTGACTTGTAGAAAATGATCAGAGATAGGTCGGATTAGTTACATGTTTGTACAATTATTATGGACATGTCATACATTCGTAGAATCTATATCTTTCTTTAAATTGTCTCCCTATGGATCTTTTTTTTTTCGTGGGTTGAAGTTAAAGATGCAATTTCTTTTCCAGTGCCTACAATGAGGCTTTTATTCTGCCGTGCTTATGTAATGTAGGTAATAATTTATGAAAGAAACTCATTCTTAGTCCTTGTTTCAGTAATGAGATTTATTCTTTCCTTCTTTTACATTAGAAAGAACTAAGAAGAGCGGAGAGAGGAAGACTCCAACAACTGATTCTAATTTTGAACTAAGCTATGCCATCACTGGAAGTTGTGGAATGAAAAATAGTAATTATATAAGAATACGGGGAACACAAAGAGCCCGCTTGAGACAAATAGACTGATTTTAGTAGTTAAAATTGCGAAAGAATATGGGTGAAAAGTCTGTGAGGAAGGAAATGATGCATTAGGCTTCAGCGCGGACATGGCGACAGTTTCAAGACATGGGAGAGCCTGATTGAATGTTTAGGATTCTTATTGAGGCAGAAACAGAAAGCTTATTTAGTTATGATCCTGAGTCACTGATCCATACGCGTGGTGTTTGTATTTGGTCATTAGAAACTTATTATCTCTATACCCTCTCCAGATTCTGCCATTCACTATTGTGTCCAGTAATTCTTACTCCTGAGAAAGCGGCTCGTTTGGTGGGATTATGCCGGCAGCTACTGGTGACCACTCAAGTGAAAATCAACAAAGACGCCCGTCTGACGTATTCCTCAAGCCTTCTACTAACTCCGAAACATTTTGTTATTCATGAGATAGACTCTACTTCAAAATCACAACCAATAACCTGCAACATCCAAAGCAAAATTATCAGACCATTAAAGCTAACAATAGTCAATAAGCTTCTTAACTGAAATCAATATCCGTATAAATAATGGTATATGTCATTCGGGATTTTAAACTCTTACTTACAAAACAAAAAAATATATATTCATCCAATAAAATTAAATTTAAAGGGACAGAATGTTAGCATAATAGCAGTAATATTAAAATGGTGGCGAAGCCTGACGCCACATCAATGCTTTACATAAATTCGTTAACAATGATATTTGACAACTGCACCTACAACTTGAAGATATGGCCGAATTTGAAGTATAATTTTCAAACATAGACTAATATAATTGTATAAAAATAAGCCTTAGTCTTTGGATTCTTTTTAAACCCGTTACTTTTGGATTTTTAAGATATTGAGTTTCTGCCAGTCCGAGTCCGGAAAAGTAATATGGGTAGTAAGTTCTGTTAAAATTCTAAATCACATTGAACCAAGACTGAGATTATTTATTACATGAAAATAAGAACAGTTGTCCAGTTGTTCCTGTTGTGGAAATATAAAATTAAAGATTTCAGTTTTTCAGCCAGCATGGTACCTGGATGTAATTTAGTAATAGTAACCTAAATTATTATTTATTACATCTACTAACCTGGAGTTCAGCACTTAGGCTTTACACAAGAGTCCTGTAGTCTTTAGTCCACCTTCATAACTATAAACAAACATATTTTAAATATATCAGGGACCAAGTTAAACTTATTTTGGAGATAAATTATGAATGCTCAATTACTTTTTTTTATTCCTTACAATACCATGTTGACATAATAAACGTTTCCTTAAATGACCATGGAGAAAAAACTTGGAAAGCTTATGCTTTATCCATACGCTTCAAGTAAAGAATTCCAAGCAATTTTGAAATTACAGCTGTCATTGTCGATTTAGGACAAACGCTTCACATTATATTCCTTAGAGCAAAGCTTAAAATTTGAGCTCCCTTTTATTGAATTATCTGATTTATAATTTTATTTAAACAGGTTTTTCTTCCAAAATTTCATGGTACCTTCACAAGGTTTAAATAAAAAAACACAATGCATACGTTAAAATGATGGCATTGTAACAAGCATATAAAGTTTTGCAATGACATTTTTAGTAATTTAATTAGGTATAATAGTCGAAGTATTTATTCCGGGAATCTCGGCTTTTATATCGAAACAATTTAATTATACGATATACGATAATTAGTTCAGTTACTAATGTGGGTATCTAGATTATATTTCCAGTTTGTCAATAAATATTGAATTGATGAGATTTAACTGATTTACACACCTCATGTGAGATTCAAAATCTTACAGATTCATTCATAAATATGTGCAATATTAGTACACATCCATCCACCCATATAATTCGCAAGTGAAACTTTTTTTAGTTCCGAATTTGCAGGGAGTATAAATTGTTCAAATAAAAAGAAGTTAGTCATTAAACGTTTGCTTTAAAAATACACTGTGCAAAATTAAATTTCCAAATGAAATTTCTTACTCTTGATGGTAATTAATTTCAGCTAAAGCTATAAAAGTTGACGGGTTAGTTTAAGGCTGTATAAAAAAGGGGGAAAGAAATTGAGTTGAATTTAAGCATAATAAAACTGAGAGTCATCGTTAGGATGAAAAGGGTTCAGTGGATTTCTATTTAAAAGTGGTATAATAAAGAAATTAGCATACAAATTAGTCCTTTCACCGCTTTCTCTTCAGATGATCATGGACTAAGTAACTCCAGGTTTTCCTTGTTCTGTCTCTCACTAATTCCAGTCAACTCATTATTATTCTCACTAACTGTTCACACTCGACGTTATGACCCTTTTCACTTCCTTTTCTCACAATTTTTACTGGCTTACTTACTTTAGTTTGTATAACCTGTGTAGTGTGTACATTGTTGATTTCGTATCCCCACATCGTTTAGTTTACCAATTAGAGGTTTCTATATTTGGCTATATGTAAATGAAATTTGGTAAATTGTTAAATTACAATACTAGTTTTTCAAGCTAGGGCTACATTTAATTTTTTACTCTGTTCTCTGTTGGGATTTTTGATTAGTTAGCAAAGATACAGTAAGTAATCCCTCCTTTGTTCACCAGTGAAAAATTCAAACGCTTGAATGTGACAAGCTTACCTAAGTAAGAAGTTTGAAAAAGATCTCTAGAAATTTCTTATTCTCGGAAAAAGCAATCTTTTCTTATGTCAACAAAGTGTTAACAAGATTAGTTGGTAGAAAAAGTTGTCCTAGACAAAGATATTACTGCTGATTGACATTAGTTTGGTCTTGTAAATCCTTTCACTAAAAACGACGATGGCAAATTTAGCAAATTATCCTTCTATTCATATCCAGCAAACACTTAGAGAAAGTTCGTTTTTGTTGCAAAATACCAGATTGTATGTGAATCATAAACTTAATCATTTGCTTAAAATAACTTACACTTCAACTATAAGCAAAATGTGAAATTGTTATTTCTACGAACCCAGAATCGGTTTTGCTCATAATAATAAGCGTACCAATGAAGATGAAAATGCTTGAAGTTGTTTTTACCCAACAATCAATGTCATTGTACTGACATTTGAGTACTTTACTATCAGGAAGGATAATCCAGTTTGCTAACAAGAAGTAAAACAGAGTTTAGTATTGTAGATCTTTGATTTAAGACGCGTAGCGAATCTTGGAAAGACCAATAGTAACATTTATCCTTATTGTCTTTCATAAGTAACTAAAAAAAAGTTCCAGACCAAAGATAAAGCATCCACAATATTACAAGTCTACAAGGAAAAAAAAAAGGACAATGATCAACAAAATGAGCTAAGGAATACTAATAGGTCTATATGTAACATAATGAAGTAATGTGAAGACTATAAAACTAAAACCAGTCCCAAGCAGCTTACAGAGACATATGTCTAGTTAATTTATCGTCGGTATCTTATAAAGTATACAGATACAGAAGGATACAATTTTTTGTTTCTGATCTTTAGACCTCCCTTCATGTCACTTCTGTACTCTCTACTATCATCTCATTAATTCCTACCGAACGAGTATTCGGGTTTTATATATTCAATTCAAAATGTTTTATTTTATTTTATGTACTACTATTTGGTATATTCTTCACTTGACTTGAATATAACCATATTCATTTGCCGCAGTAGTGAAGAAGTGAAAAATTAAATTTTTTAGATTTTGTTAGATCAATTTTGAATTACTTAAAGTATTCTATTAGGTATGGTTGTGATGAAAGTGATTTTAAAGAGTAAGGAATTAGTACATTATGGATGGTGTATTAAACATCCAGCAAGAGTTTTTATTTGAAAAATTCTAAAATGAATTTGTATTAACTAACTTGTACTGACTAACATCAAATACTAATACAAAATTACATTATTTTATTATTTTATTTTGAACCTGAAATATAAGGTAAAATAAAATAGTTTTCATTACACATCATCATCCGAAAGAATTTTTTTTCTCATTTCACATTTATTTGCATGCCAAATAACATCAAGGATCACACTACGCCATTTGTAACCAGGAAATGAATTATTAAAATTTCGTTTTTGCTGTTTTATTACATCTTATTCTCACTTGGCACATTGGTGGAACGAGCACTTTAAAGGACCTTCCGCATGAACTTTATCCATAATTTTTTGAAATATAAGAAATAAATTTCTCCAGGACACGAGAAATAGTCGTAACCTTCTAATCTATTCTTTTATTTCTTACCTTATAATTACCTAACAACCACCATGCTTTTGCTTATAAACTCGTTCAATAGTGAAACTATTCACAATTTTCCTCGCTCTCTCTCTCCATATTCTCCATTTAAACCAAAAAAATTTTGTTTTTTAAAAAAAATACACTAATCTATAATGAACATTGTGCATTATTGAGTGATATGAATAAAAAAAATTCCCTATTGTACCATATGGGCAATACATTATTATTTGTTAAAAAAGAGCTTTATGTAGAAAGTATAGCCAGTTTACGTGAGGAAAACAAGTTGATTTCATTAGGTAAGATGCCAAAAGAATCACTTGCGTGTTGTTTTGACCATGCAATCTTCAACTTTGGGTGGCAATTGGAAGTTGAATTTCCACCATCGGTTACTTTTCTCGTGTCTCGTCACAAAAAGTATTGTAGAAGTAGAAAAAGCATTAGTGCTCTAGAAGAAGTAGGAGTTTTCTTTCTTGAAAAGGTCCCCGAAGAAGGTGACCTGTAATTTCCTTAAATACTTCTCATGCAATCATATTATTTATATTTAATGCTTAAACCCTTAATTGATCGAGTCGGCTGTATATACGTACATAAAATGTACAATACAGTCATTTTGTCCGCTTTAAATAAAAAAAGTAAACAATTGTTATTCGCTAAAAATGGACAATAATGACCACGAGGATACCATATTGGCCACAATGTTAGATTTTGCTCAGTTTAATTCCACATATGCTCTAAATTTCCAAATATCAAACAAATGGTAAATAAAAATGATATTTTCATTATCATGATAGCTAAAATGCTGAGTAATTGTTCAAAGTTTGATTTAATTCTTTAGTGCCTAATAAAAATTTCCAAGACCACCCTATTTGTAATTTTTGTAGTTTAATATATGCATTATAATTTTCCCAATACAAATATAACATTGATTAAAGAGATGATGAGAAGATTGTTGAAAATAGTAATAATAGCATTTTATTAGTTTTGGGCGTGAGTTTCTATTAAACTCCTGTGTTGGCATTTGCTCCTTCCAAGTTATTTATTAGACAGACACTAAGGAGGAGATGATCGAAGAGTAAAAAGCCAAAGAATGGATGAAAAGCCAGGTGGCCAAGAGATAATATGCTCATAAAGAATCCAAGTTTACAATATGTAAGTATAATATACCTGTCATGAAAATCATTATAGAAAGCAAGCGTGATCCTAGTTTTTAAGGTTCCTCTTTTCCTAATGTAAATGTGTGTTTTTCTACCAGTAATTATGTAGATCCAGTCTCTCTCTCTCCAACGAAGTTTTCTTTCTAATGATTATGATATCCTCATAACCATTAACTACCCAAACTAAAGGGTTTCTCTCCATTACGTCATTTCATAGAATTTTTACAGCTCCAAAGTAACCAAAAAACATCCAATGAACAATTATTAGGTTCAATTGCTGTTTTTTACATGGAGTTCACAGAGACCACCAAATGCGTAAAATTTCCATATCATGGATATACTACATTATATAGAGCCCTTTTTGCAACATTACATAATAAAATCGGTATGTCTTTTGTCTAAGGAATTCGTTTACGGCTGATTAGAATCTTCACAGTCAATTGAAAATATCCATCGTCAAAATTTATACGATAATGTTATTCACCGAAATTTTTATTGTTTAGATGAAATAAAGAATGAAAATAATTGACTCAATCACTGAATTCGTGAGCATGTGAGATCTTTATCTTTGGTTAAGTCGAGTCTTCATATTTTATTTTAACAACGGAGGTACTCATAATTCCAATCGAGCGAAACATTGAATTAATTGAAAATCATGGGTTTGAAACATGTTTTGATCAAAGTTCCTTATTGTTCAAGAAGATCCAAATAAATATCTCATCAATCCTTTTATCCACAATCTAACCTTCTACCTTTGGTCCATCAGTAGCTTGAATTAATAATAATAGCTTCTTGTCTAAATGAAGATGTAAACCCCAAGTGGTATTGGCAGAAGTTAATACAGTGATCAAAACAAAGAAAGACAAATAGATAACTATTTCTGGAAAATTACTTTTGTCCAAGCAAGGTACTTCACATGACCCGTTCAAAAAATAACAAATCATATTATTACTTCTAGTTAATATCATTTCAGAGAGATTGCTCAAGTTCATTTAATCGGTTAAAGGTTACTTTAATTTTGTTTTTAGAAACGCAATATGTAACATGAGATCAATACATTATGTTAATGCACGTCAACTGGTTTGATGTAATTGAAAAATCGGTTAGAATAGAATAGAACATATCATGCTCAGGCATAGAGAGAGAGAGAGATTCAAGAAAAAAGGAAAAGGATATTCATATTATAAACTCCATAGGTCCAGTCAAGGGAAAAGCCATAAAGGAAATTATTCTTACCATTTTGCATTTCACTTAATGCGTTTCGTGATATTACTATCATTTCATTGATGGGAATATCAGCATGAAACCAAACTATATATACTTATTATACCTGTCGTGCTTACCTTTCGAGACGAATGTAACTGTGTCATAGTCTGATAGCCAATTTGTAACAATAATCTGATGAATATTAGTTGACCTGGCGTCGAACTTGTCAAGTGATTACTTAAATTTATCTCATTTTGTCATGGATTATCATGGAATACTACTCAAAAAAAAATGTTCAATCAAATTTTGCAAATTTCATGGAAAGGAGACATAGACAGTAGCAAAAGTAAACAATACCGCAGTTTCTTAATCAAACCAACCGACTGTCTGCCTTCATAGCTTTGACAAATTATTAACTACTGCAAATTAAAGCATTTAAAATTTACGAATATGCAGTACATACTATTAGTAATTAGGATGGATTAAAATGAAGTACTTCAGCCTCCTTTTTTAGATTTTAAATGAGTTCTACATGTAGTTTTTATATCACAATTTTTGTGTCGGCGAACGCTTTCAAGTTTTCCTTTTGCTGCAGTAAGAAATCCGGCACATATTTTAACTTTTTATACTCTGAAGTTTTTAGAATTCCATTTGTCTCAAAGCAAAGTCGATTCATTTCTGTGACATCTCCATTTGAGATTAGGCTGTTGTAATATATACCTTTCTATTTCTACCTGCACATAACGTATACGATGACATTCATTCCACGGGACTTAAATTTTACAACATGTTTAAAGTAAGAACATAATGATTTCAATTGCTGCAT
>JAQGCY010000893.1:0-13320 GCA_034700645.1 Xenylla mediterranea | reverse complement strand
AAGATAGGAAGCGGAGTCCCAGGTTCGTTTTATTCTGACTTTTTGATTTTATTATTTATTTTCCTTGTCGGGACGAATGGCGAATAAAGGAGTTGATTTGGGAGTATTATAAATCAACTAGACTACACTAAACCACCTTGGGATTTTTCTTTGATATAAAAGTATAAATTTTCTAACTAACAATTCATAAATAGTAATTTAGTAATTTAGTATTTTGAACACAAGGATTATTAAGTTGTTTTAAATGCAATAAGTTCGAGTTGAGTGAGTATAATCCGTACAATAATTTCTCTAGAGTTATAATAAATTAAAAACAACAGTCCAAAATAAATAATATTGTAAGTTTCATGGGATCACAGAAAAATATTTCAAAAATTAATTAAATGCATTGAGCTCTGTCTGAACAAAATCTACAAACTACGAGTCCTATATTTCCAAAAGAATAAAATATCAACAGGAACATTTGGTTGGTTGGGAATTTACTGTAGTTCTTTGTCTCTTGTCTCGAGACCTGAATCCAGTCAACCTTTCAACCGGGATTTAGCTTCTTCTAGTATGGAACGCAGATGAGTCTAGGTAAGGTATATACAAATACAATTAACTTTTATTAGTAAAGTTTGAACAGAGAGGAGAGCAAGAGACTACCTCTGATTCCTCGTAATATAGAACAGAAGTTTTGATTCTTCCTTTGAACTTTGATAGGAGTTCAATTGCATGTGGAAGACAGTAAACAATTTCCTTTGCTTTGTGTAAGACCTTAAATATAAAGAACCAAACATAAGATTGAAAAGGTTTCTTAATTCCTCAAGTATTAATACTAATCAACTTACAAATGAGAACACAAGGGTATAATTACATATTTCACATTCATGAACGTCCACGTTTTCTTCAATTTCATCTTTTCGTTTGGGTTTACCAGAATTAGAGTTGGACTTCTTCTTTTCTCCCGATTGAACTTTTTTCACAAGAAGTCCCAATCCTTTTAATTTCTTTCGATATTCAAACTCCTCTTCAAAAATTCGTTCTGCCAAACTCAGCGCCTGAACATATCGGTAATAAATAAACATTTTTATACTATAATGTCAATTCGCATGCATAGAATACATTTTTAGTTTTAGAAGGAAGAATTCAATTCCCATCATGGGAATTGTCCATATGAAAAATAAAAAATGATTGAAATTTTACCATTTTTAGAACTTTGGGTTGAACTTTGTGGTCGGTGAGGATAGAGAGAAGCAACTGTTCTAGAGGGAACACGGGTGGCTCCTTGCTCTGGCGAATATCATTGAAAATACTCCATGCAGATTTAAGCCAATCTGGTCTGGCAAAGCTCACACTTTCCGAAATAACATAACCCGTACAAATGGATGATGTAAATGCTTTTGGGAAAACAACCAAGAATTCTCCTGGTTCTTGGACCACACGGTACAAGGGAACACCATGATTGAGTAAGACTTCTGGAGGCACCTGTAACCCCCACAAACAAAACTAAGTCTAATCCATTTGCACGCTTGGAATTTACATTTTCTAAGGCCTTACCATAACAGAATCAGAAACAAGCCATAATTTCTTGGTCCTGCATTGTCGAGGCATAAGCTCAGATACGACAGCACGAAACTCTTCGGTATGACTAGCTGGAACTACGTACCTAAAACACAGCATCCCATTAAATCCCCACGCGAGACACAAAACCAGTTAATTGTGAATAGCTTACCAAATTTTAGAACCACCTGTGTGAAGGTACTCAATCCAAGGGAGACCATGGGGATCACTGTACCAGCAATATGTCGTAAATATCATCCCAATTTGGAGGGTTGGAACAGTTGCACCCAGTACAGGACCGAGGCTCCTAAGGACGGAGCCGGAACTATTAGCGAACACTTTGAGATTCCATGGATGTTTGGAGCCCGTTTGGGCTCGGGTAGTTGGGAAGCCTGGGGCAGAGCGATGAGTGCTCCCTGTGCAATCAATACTCCCAGAATAAACGCACAAATGCCGGTCACGCTCTTTGACTAATTTCCAATATCGGGACTCCACTTCAGACCAACTCGGTTCTTTACTTTGAAAGAGCATTGACAGTGTATTACGCCCGATTCGGAAAAATGAGCTCAGCGGTGTACTTTTTCCCTAAGAAACCACAAAAATAAAAATTAGGGCTCAGGACCGTGGAGTGGGGAAAATGTTGAGCTTACCTTGACAATACAATCTTCGACTTGTTCATATGGGTTCTCGTCTTCGGACTCACTCTCACTTTCGTCTGCGTCCTTTTTTAATCTCTCTTTCCATTTTTCATTTACCTCTGCGTGCAAGCGTTTTCGTTCAACTAAAATCAGAAGCAAATACATCAAAACTAGTTGGTTTCTTTCCCAACTTTTGCCCTTACCATCAGAGAGCATTTCATAAGGAAGGACATATTTGACATAAATGGCATCCAATTTGCTGGCCCGATCGTTAGCAGCTTTGGGAATGTGCATTGCATCCGAAACCTTGTTCCACCGGTCCTTCTGGATCACTTCTGTCAGCCCACCAAAGTTTTGGACTGTATGATACAAAGTACTAAGGTCAATTTCCATCCCACCAATTTGTGGGGGTGTAGAAACTGAGACCTCAACTTTTGATTTACGAAGATTCTCAAGCATGGCCAGACGCTCTTGAACATTGGGTCCCCAACGGGAGTACATTCGATGGATGTAGTGGTTATAGGCTGTAAATCTCATGTCATCCTCCACATTACATTCCGGCTACAAGGAACAGACAAAAACAACAATCATGTACATTCGGAAAAAAACAGAACAAATCCTAAACTAAAGATAAACTCAGAAACAAATACGGAAAGTTATTCTTAGTTACCCTAAAGTTTTTGGGCGGAATGATTCTAGCCATTCCAAATTGTTCAGCTTCCTTTTGGATCTGGGCTATGAATTTGAATGGATCCTGAAATTCTTGCTCAGAAGGATGATATGTTGGGATTGAATGAATACGGAGGGGTGGCACATGCTCGGATTCCTCACTTGGGTTGCTGTTGTGACTGTGTGTAGAGGATGGACGTTGAGGTTGCTCAGACTTATGGTGGTGGGATTTGAGAATTGGAACTGGAGAATTTGGATTCGGACTTTCCACTTTGCTCTTTTGATATTCTGGTTCAGGTTTTTTGGCTTTAGAAATAGTTTCCGGAGTAGCACGATTATCTGACTTTTTTCTAATATTCATATTTTCTATCGACTTGGATTTCTTCAGTTTAGGAGGTTTAGAAAATTTGTCGGAAGAAGAAGTAGCAGCACATGAACTGGCCTGTGAATCCTTAGAACTCACTGAGCTAGGCCTAGAATTAGTTAAACTCAAATCTTTTTTCGTGACCTTTATGTTCGTTGTCGAGGGAGATTCTGGATTCAATGGACTTGAAACATGATTCTTAGACTTAGAATCAATCTTAGGCTGATTTAAATTGTTTGCAAGCTTTGATTCTGCACTTTTCGACGTTGATTCACCTTTTTTAGATTTTAATTCAGAGGTCTTAGATTGAAATCCTCCAGATCTTGGACCAGCCGTCTCCGATGCCATTGGGGACGGTGTTTTGGATTTGGAAGCCTGTAAAAGTTTTGTGAATGAATCTTCCGTAGTATGTTCTGGTGCTGAGTTAGAAGGAGTCAATAAAAATACCACAGTTTCCTGGGCTGATCTTTCAATTTCAGTGGATGTGCCACTACAGCTAGATTTTGGTATATTCCTGCAAAAACACAAGAAAAAATTGGACAATTATAATCTAACCAAATAACTAGTATTTTCCACTCACTTCTTAGAACTGGTGCCAGCATATGTTGCTGGATTTACGGAATCTTTCCTTACGGTAAGCGGACTGGATGGTGGGAATGGAATAGGGATTTTGCGTTTTCTTCCTCGTTCCTTTGGTATTTTTAGTTCCTTCTGCTTTTTGGGAGGTTTTGTTTTAGTTGGAGTTGGTGTTGAGTTTGAAGAAGTTTGTGTTGTAAGAAATGATTCTGGGGGTGGAATATTAACTAGGGGTTTTGAATTCCGATCAAACTTGGGTACAATGGATACATTTGGTAGGCTTTGAATGAGGGAGAGTCCATGAGCACTTAGGCCAGGATATGCGGAAACAGAGACAGTTGGATTGAGAGGGCGAGAATAGTGTTGGTGGGACTGAGTATAGTGGGGCTCATTTGGTGAGCGAAACGCTGAGAAGTGGGAAGTTGACTGTTGTTGATGAGAGTGAGGATTGTTCCATAGGCTTACAATAGGTCTAGTCAAGGGTTGACGTGTGGAGTTGGAAGTGTTGAGAACATTTGGTCGGACTAGAGGCATGGGTATTGACATGCCCATTGAGATTGGGAGTTGGTGATGAGGATGAAAGGAAGAATTAGAAGTCACGATTGGTCGGACAAGTGGGATGTCCAGATTAGCAGCTACACTCCGAATATGTGTTTCAAGGGTCGTTGCTGTGTGTTGAGCGGTTGAGAAACATTGGAGTGGGATTGACATTGAGATTGGCTGAGAATGTGGGACATGAGATCCATAATTATGAAATGGGCCGGACGGAACTGGAAGGAGCGTTGTTCCTCCTTCGCCCGGAATCATTAAACCACCACCAGAAAAGTCTTGGGTTTGATGCGTAGTATGGGTCATTCTATGTTGTGAAATGAATTCAACTGTGCTGGAAGTGTGGTGATGAAAGGCATGATGATGTGGTGTGAAGAAATTGTGTCCATTGAATCCTGTTGTGATGATTGGGTGTCGGATGAGGGAGGGGTTTTGGGGAGGTAAATGCTGTTGTTGGACAGAAAGTGGGATCGACATGCCAAGTCCTAAGCCTGGACCAACTCCAATTGTTCCTGTCCTTGGTGGCTGTGGTAAATATGGAGTGGTGATTTGAGGAGAGAGGATTGGTGGTGGTGGAGATTGTTGTTCAATAATCCCTTCCTCAAGATCCATATCCACTTGAATGGCAATTTCAACCCTTTCAATTATCACAGAATCCGAGTCCGAACCAGAACCATTGTCTCCACCCTCCTCCAATTCAGACTGATCTGAGGATTCCTCTACGGCTGGATATTCTGAGCGTGAAATTGGAGCACAAAGATCTGGTGAAACTGTCCTGGGAACTTTTTCAACTCCCATCCTTGGTTCGTCAGCTTCACCATCTTCTTCATCGCTGCTCGAGGAACTGGAACCTGAAACTTGAGGTTTAGTTTCTGGAACTCTGGGCGCTGAAGATTCGGAGGCAGATGAATTCTCCATTTCTTCGTCGTCACTTGAAGAACTTGATTCGGAATCTTCGGAGTGTGTCTGGGGTTCAGTATCTGAGGTTTTACTACAGTTATTTTTCCTTGGAACAATTTTAGTAGTTTTCCTCACAGCTCCTGCATGTCGATTTCCAAGTATTTTTGTTGTTTGTTGTTTATCCCTTGGGGAAAGTGGGACTGTACTTCTCCTCCGTGTTACACGACAAACTCCGGAATTCACTAGAGAATTGGGCAATTCTTCTTTGATACTTTGACTTCTCAGCAAACGCTTTTCAGGCTTAGTTTTTGATTTGGTTTTTGAGAGGAGTGTTTGCTTTGCTTTGATTATGGAATTTTTACTCGAATTTGAATTCACACCCAACCGAAGTTTTTTAAGGAAATTGGCTCGTGACGTGGGGTTGGAAGAGGAAGAATGACTTTTGTTCTTGGGAATTAATTTATCTTGGTCCCTCTTCATAATTGCTTTGTATTTGGATTCTAAGAACTTGGTTTCGGAAGAACTCGTATCACAAGAGTCTGGGGCAGAACTGTTGCCACCGTCACTTCCGTTCCCTTTTCCAACATCATGATCATTCTCATCCGAACTAAAGGCATGAGTTATGAACCCAAGGAACAGAGCAGCATTTTCTTTTGTTCTCCGGGAAGGACGTCGGCTAGAAATGGAACCTGCTCCACTCTTCTCACTGTAAACACACCAATCATTTAATTAATTCACCAGTCCACCATTAGCGATTAGCCTAAAATGGAACCGTTCTTTAAGAAACATCTACCATTTGTAATCAAGGGTTAGATGCAACTCTAACTTTGGGAAACAACAGTTTATTAGAACCAAAGACCGACACTGACACTTGGTCTTGGACCAAAAACTATGGAATTTAATTTAATCTTTATTATTCAACACTAATAAAATTTAAAACAAAAAAAAATAAAAAAAATCTCGACAAAAAATGAATCATAAAATTTTGGAGTTGACCAGCAAAATCAAAATAAAATCCGAGTAATTTGAAAGATGAATTATGACTTATTTCTAGTGTTTCTTTTACGAGTGAAAAAATCCCTCTGCTCAAAAGTGGAATAAAAGTACCTATAAACAAAATATATTCCAGAAATTATATGAAAACCCTTCTTTTCTCACCCTTACTCAACTTTTCTGGATTCTTATTTCTTGTATTTGGAAATTAATGGAAAATGTAACATGACTATTAAATATAACTGTTAACTTACTTGGATTTCAAATGTTTTTCAGACTCTGGAAGAGAAAGTTTTGGTTTGGATTGTTGTGTTGGCTTTTTCTTTTTCAATTTCTTGTTTTTTTTCTTGACTTCATTGTACATGGGGAGTTCCCGGAGGGGTGAGGCAGTGGTTCTGTGTGCTGAACGTGTGGAAACCCTGTTATTTTCTAATTTCTTAGGAATTTTCTTCTTGTTCCTCTCCATATCAGTCTTTGTAAAATTAGTCTTGTCTTTAGGAATAGGAATTGGAGAATTGCTCATTGCCTTTGGAAGAGAGTGGATTGATTTGTTACCACTTCGCAGGGTTCTGATTGTAGCTTTTCTAACATTCTCCGTTTCTCCTTCTTCTGGTTCAGAGGAGGAAGATTCCGTTGAAGATTCTCCACTTGAATCTAATCCCAAACACAAAAGAAGTCTTATGTTTTTGGACAAAAATGTACTCTCAAAGTTAAGCTTACCAGAAGAATGTTCTGCTCTATCACTGTCGGAACTAGAAGTAGAGGATCCATGCTGAATCTTGGATCCACGACTACCAACTCCATCGATGATATCTGGACTTGGGGCAAGCGTTCTTTTGAGTTCTCTTGATGCGGACTCAGACTCTTTGACTACTACTGTTGAGGATGAGGACTTTTTGGCAACTTTTGGGGTTGAAGTAGGTCCTTTATTTCCGATTTCTTCGTCCTTCTCATCTTCTGAATTATCCTTGGACTTGGATCGAGTTAAAATAGCACTACGAACTTTAGCTAAAACAAAATACAGAAGCTTTATCCTTATCCTTTGACAGATCCGAAGAAGTGAAAAAGAAATACACAATAAATATACCTTTCTTGACCAATTTACTAATAGATACTGGTCCACGCTTATCCTTTGATAATTTTTTCTGATACTTTAGTTTGAGCGCTGAAAGGGCAAATTTAGCTTCTTGCTCATTTATATGTGTTGGTTTGGTTGGACTAAGACTTCCTAATGGCACTACTGAATTTGAACTTAATGGAAGTCCTTGTGGGGAAACAAAGGAACTTGGTTTCTTTTTATTATTGCTACTTGTGGCACTACTCTTGAATTTTGGAAGATTATTTAACTTTTCACTGCAGATTGAGCCAGCTCGAGATCTACTGGAAATTGATTCTTTGTCAGCTAATAAGTTTTTGGAAGCCATGGTTTTTAGGTTTAATGCTCCAGATTTGGCGGATTTTTGTTGCAAGTGTTCAAATGGACTTGGATAGTTGAAAAATTTAAGACTTTTTGGCAAGGCTGGCGTGCCTGAAACAATTATTCACGATTATGCTTAAAATTATTAGAAATTTCAATTATCACGGCTCCTTACCCCGATAACATAAGAAATTGATGAAATCCTCTGTTTTGGGTCGTTTGACTGGGGGTGAAAAGTGGGGCAGTGGGACTTTTTTAGTCGGGGTAGCACGCTCCTTGGGTTTTAATTTGAGTGGGGTTGGAGGTGGAGTTGGTTGGATTTGGTGAACGGAGAAAAGTGCAAGGGAAACACCCTGAGCAAATTTCCGTTGAGCTCGATGTCGAACAAATCTTGATGTACAAATTCATAATTTTATTAGATTCCTTGTAAAAAAAACTAAAAAAGAGTGAGTGCAACTAAGTGGGGACTTACAAATCAGGCCTAGTTGAGCCACTGTGACTGTCTGAGAGGTCGGACTCGGGATGTCCATTAATGTTAAGTATGAGATCTCCTGGAGCACTGCTACTACATCCACTGGTAGTTGTAACCTCTTCCAAACCAATTCCTGTAGCATCTTCGGACTCATCTTCCGAAGAGCTTGAGGACTTGGCTGTGGTCTTAGTCTTTATTTCCTGTGATAATTTAGGACGTTTGGTCCGCGGAGGAGTTGGTTTGGGCGATTTGATTGGTCTTGAGCCTGGTCGAGTGCCCTTGGACACCATGGTGGACCCTGGACAGGAAGACTAAGAAGGGATGAGTGTTTAGTGTTCTGTTTAGTTAGTTAGGAACATTGTTGTGTGATTGATAGGCTGAGGATGTCCATTCCTAGTCCAGATTAGTCTTGATGTTGATTTTCATTGATTAGAAAGTGGAGAGTGGTGTGTAGTAGTGTAAGTTGGGATGAGCACCTGGGAAATGGATGATGGGAGCCCTTGGATCCTGTCCCTTGGAATGGACTCATTTGGACTCATTTGGACTCATGGAGAGATGAGGAATGAAAATGATGAGGCTGAAGGAACCCCAACATAAGCATATCTGGTATTACTATTCTTCTTCTTTAGGACCCTTCACTCACTCAGACTCTGATTTTTTGTTCTTCTATCTGAGTCCTCATGTACCTAAACTATGTCCAATATCTCCATAGTCCATTCCATTCCATTCTGTTCATTCAACTCAGGACCCACACTCACGTACGCACACAAACACAACAAACACAACAAACACAACAAACCAACCACACTTGGGCATCCCAAACAATAACAAACACACACAACACTCTCCGCAACCACATCACTCATACCCAAAACTTATTACTAATCTTCCCAATTACACCTATTTTAATTCGCAACTAGGATTTCCACTTTATCTCATAGCTTTGTCCTGTTTATCCGTGAGTTGACACCAAGGATAACTCCAGAACACCTCGACCTATTGACCAGGGCTTTCGTATGTAAGCGTTTAGGGTCCCTGGATAAGATAAAACCAAGGCAGATACGTTAAAATGATAATGATAATTGGGAGATTGAGACCAAATATTATAAGTATTAAATTTATTAATAAGGCAAAGTGATTGATTCATGGTGGCCTATTAATTAATTACTTGACGAATTAGGACTATGGAATTGATGATTGGTGGCAAGAATTGGCCAATCAGAATTAGGGCCAGCGAAGGGATTTATGAGTTTGTGCGAAGTAACGAATATTCTAAAATGAATCAACTAGAACCCGGCAAAGCTCGCTTTGCCTCTTTGTTAGTGGTCGACGTCAAAGCTCGGCCGGGTTCTAGTTGAGGCTCGCTACGCTCGCACCCGGATTTCGTATTTATCAATTTTGAAACAATTCCGAAACTCATATTTAGTCATTTGACCATATTAGCGCTTGTTGCTATGGAAACGCAAAGTTCCAAAAAATCAACAAAGTGGCTGGACACGAAGAATAAACGGACTCAATTTTTATGAAGTATAGATTGATGATAGCCACTCTTAAATTCTCATTTTGCTCATGATAAGGAAAAGGGAGTTTTAATTGTATGTGGATTGTGGGGATAAGGAAAGATTGGAAAGTTTGGGTATTGGGGTTGAGGTGTTGGGAGGTTGAAGGAGCTGCAGATCCTTGGTCCAAAAAGTGCGAGAGAGAAGGAGAGAGAGAGGAAGGTTTGTTATGGAAGTGGTGAGGGTGATTACTGATTGGTAATATAAGATCCAGTCCATCCAGAGTTCCATGCTCTCAATTCTCATCCATATCCAGACTCTAGACTCTAGATTCTTACACATCCATATAGTCAAATCCAAACATTCAACATTCAACCACGCTTGCTTCCAACAGAGGATCTGGAACTGGATTCTGGAACTCAGACACACACACAGTACACATCACTGGAAATCCAAATACTCAACTCCAATACAAAGAATGGACATTGAACATCAAGAGCCCAGCTGATTCCTAGATTAATCATGGCAGAGGAACAGAGGTCAGCCAAAAAGAAAACTCAAGTCTCCTTCACGATTCGGGCTGAAAAGGAAACACGCCATCACTCCGGTGTCTCCAGTATTGTTTATGACCCCCATTTGGACAGGTAACACTCAGACTCGCATTATAAATATATAATCAGGTATAAATGCAGTATATTAATCATGTACTTTTCATATGTCCAGAGTCCATTCAGCTGGACGGGATGGAATCATACGGACATGGAGCATCGCCAAAGGCCAGATTCGCTATTTACACTGTATGGAGCATCACACGGACTGGGTCAATGGGATCATCCTAACAACACATGGAAAACATAGTAAGACAAGTGGATTGATTGAGGTTACATTTACACTTCACTCTCTCTCTTCCATTTCCATTAGTCATGTCCGGCAGTAATGATTGCACTGTGAAATTATGGAATGCACAAAAAGGATTCTGCATGTCAACGCTCCGGACACACAAGGACTATGTTCGAGCACTAGCTTATTCCAAGGAAAAGGAAACTGTAAATTGACTAACTCAAATGTACTTTTGAATCTTAGAGCATTTAGTATTAACTGTTTGCTTCCAGGTAGCATCTGCTGGTTTTGATCGGGCAATTTATTTGTGGGACGTAAACACGCTTACAGCTCTTACGGCCACCAAGAATACTGTTACAAGTAATTATGTCCATATTTCTGTTGGTCCGAATTGTATAACCAAAATCCTTTTATTTCCATCCCAGCTGCTGCTTTGACTGGATCCAAAAACTCCATTTACAGCCTTGCTATGAGCCCTGACGGAAATACACTTGTTTCTGGTTCAACTGAAAAAGTTTTACGTGTATGGGATACGAGAAGGTATACGAAAACAATGAAACTCAAAGGTAAAATCTCACTCATCCAAAGTTAAACTTGAAGTAGTAGACAATTTTTAGATGGTTGGACTTATGTAAATGTAGGGCATATGGACAATGTAAAAGCCCTCCTTCTGAATTGGGATGGTTCCCAGTGCCTCTCAGCCAGTTCAGATGGTACTATTAAATTATGGGCCCTGGCTCAACAACAGTGTATTCTAACCATACGATGTCATACTCAAGGAGTTTGGGCACTTGCTGTAAGGAATCAATAATCACTCCGCTTCTTGGCGTGCCCAATAACACTCCAATTCTGATTATAAATTATTGTTTTCCAGGCTCCAGAATCATTCCATTTTGTAGTATCCGGAGGAAGAGACTGTCGGCTCATGTTTACAGACCTAAGGCTCAATAACTGCGTTTCAACTCTCATCACAATGGAACCCCAGCCAATACTTAGCCTCTGTCTTACCCCAGACCTAACCATGATCTGGGTTGGGACCACGGACTCAACCATCAGAGCTTGGCCTCTTCCCCAAGTCCAAGATGAAAGTTATAGTAAGTACCAATCACAACTAATTATATGCCTAATGATTTGTACATTTTTAATTTACATTGAAAACCATAAAGCAGACTTGTGACTGTGCAAGAATGAAATTAAAAGTTTCAAAAACCTTAAATTAAAATAAAAAATTGTTCTTGTCCAGTTCCAGATGAAGCGTATGCTGGACAACCATTGATGGAAATTGAAGGAGTTCCTGCTATCAAACAATATGCAATTCTAAGTAACAAACGACATGTTCTAACCAAAGACACCAAAGGAAATGTACAGCTATACGATGCCTTAATGGTATGCCAATTTTGTAGGATGAAAATTTCCAAAGACTTCTTTCCCTATTTGGTCACGAATAACAGTTTGGATTTTTGTTAAATGTGTTGAATCTGAATTGTTGACAGGCAATAAAAGTCGAAGACTTGGGACCAGTTGACTTTGAGGAAGAAGTGAAAAGACGAACTGTCCAGATATTCATACCCTCCTGGTTTAGTGTTGGGCTTCATACGGCAGTAAGTTTAATTTAATCTAGCTCAGGCTTCAGTTGAATTTCTTAACTTTTGGAATGTAATTTCTTGTAGATGGTAACAATTCATCTTAGCCAAGAAGAAAACTGTGAGTGCCTAGGAGCCTGGGTATCTGCCAAAGATGCTGGCCTTATCCCTGAAGATGCAGATCAAGATCAAAAGGTTAATTTTGGACGATTAATCCTCCAAGCTCTTTTTGAGTCTGCAAGATTTTCCAATAATCCAATGCCTGGAGAAGGGCCGGTCAATGGATTCTTTTCTGTCCCACCCCATACGCCTGTTGTCATTGGGGAACAAGGTATCACAAAATTGAGTTGGTTCTGTCTTTAACATTTTGTAAATTGTGGATTGTATTTGTGGAGGTGGTAAGACAATGTACAGATTCCTAGTCCGAGATGCAGGAGGAGAAGCAGAAAGATCCTGCCTGTCAGAAGCCATGGGTCAAATGTCATGGGTGGCTGAGCAATTGGACGATGGACAACCACCTAAATTTACTAAAATCCTCTTTTTCCTTACACCACATTCCCTCAATGGAAAAGGACTCAAAAGGTACTACAATCCCCTCTTTAACATATAACTTATCTATCTCATGCAATCCTTAAATAATCCAGAGAGCGACTCTTCGCAAATGATTTTATTTCAATGCGGAAAGTAATGGAGCATGTGCTAGAGAAAATGGAAGAAGAACAACAGTCTTCAACTGCTGGAAGTGTTGTGAGTGGGAATCTGGACAACCCACCTGAAGAGCGTGTACGACTCTACTGCCTTGACACACAATTATCTCCAGATATGGACTTACGCACCGTCAAATATTTCATATGGAAAGGACCTGGGGACTTAGTCTTAACATACTCAATCATCAAAGGAGAAAGGTTGTCTCTCTAAGAGCTAAGGCAAACATGGACGTTGGACTAATCTCCAAACCAAATATTCTCTAAGGATCCATGGTTTCCCTTTTGATAAATGAAACCCACTAAGTCTAGGATTTTATGAATAAAAGGAAATTCAGTGAAATTCTTTTATCGGTTAGCTAGCAAGTCTTGGAGGAGAACGGGCCTTTGTGAAGAAAAGACAATAAATTCCTGGAAATCTTTAATTTAAGACGGAAAACTGGAGAACCGGGACAAAATTGAATGAATAAACCAAAGATTGATCTGTCCAAAATATAAAGTAAACATGTGTTATCAATACACATTCTTTCTCAAAAAATCAAGTAAAGAATGTATGACGAACAAATAATTTCAA
>JAQGCY010000892.1:0-13326 GCA_034700645.1 Xenylla mediterranea | reverse complement strand
CTACCTAGCAGCACTACCACTACTATTAATACCAGTGGTATCAATAGTACTAATGGTATCAATTGTACGAACAGTACCAATGGTATCAATCGTATCAATTGTACGAACAGTATCAATGGTATGAATCGTATCAATAGTACGAACAGTGCATGTTTAGTACGTTTTTCGCTGAGCAGTTTTGTATACAGGTTGTCCGGTTTATTTTTTATAACTTTTTCCGTAATGAATTTTGTAGTTCAACACGGAGTTTAAATCACTTTGAATGAATTGACAGTATAAATTATTTTATTTTCCTGAAAGATCTAGGTTAATTAATAAAGTACTGTTCATTTTCTTGGGGAAGCTTTTGCCCAATACTCCCGCTGACAACACTTTACTAGTACTTTGAAACATTGGATGAGAATCCTTTCTGCCTTTTATCATTCCGACAGTTGATTTTTGTCATCTTTCAGTTCTTAATGGAACATTGTAATTTGTAATGTTTAGAGTACTAGATAACAAATGTAAATATATGACTCAAATCATGCCCAAAAATAAATGCCAATTTTTGCGGCTTTCCATCCCAATGCCTTTGAGGATTGAACATTTGAAAATATTTGCAGAAAGCTCGAGTTGCTCTTGAAAGTTTTGCTCATAGCAAGTCTAGACGTAGAGTGTGTAGCTATATTTGGTTTAGAAGTTTCCTTGCAGTTAGGAAACCGATACGGGTAAAACCAAAGATTATCTTAATATATTATTGTTACCTCTTTGGGTAAAACAGAGTTCTTGAAATATGAGTTCCAAAGTCTCAGTTCTAACTGGTTTAATCATATTTCTTAGTTCGTATTCCGTAATCTCTTTAATTTTAGACCATGGTAGTTCATGCTCAAGGGAAAACGAATGTCAAAACCGTAGTTTTCTCTTAAGTTGTAATTCCGGCACCTGTGACTGTGTAAATGAGCCTGGAGTGAAACTTGATGAAGTGTTGAAATTATGTGCTGTAGGGGTCGAAGAGATTTGCTTTAGACAAAGTTCAAGTCCTGAGGAATTTGAGTCCAAAAGACGCCTGGTTCCTTGTATTAAACATGCAGCTTGTACGCGACCCAATTACACTTGTCATTGTAATCGACACCATTACCCGGCCCAAGATAAAATGAGTTGTCTGCCAAGGAAAGATTACGGTGGCTCGTGTTCCTCAGACATTGAGTGTAATCATCTCAGATATTTCAGTTGTGTCCAAGGGAAGTGTGGATGTGATAATGGATTTCAATATCATCCCAAATTAAACACTTGCTTTGTAGCTATTGGGCATAACTGTACCAGAGTTAATCTGTTCGAAAATCCAATATTTAGTGGACGTTATGACTCATGTCCACTAAATGCAGACTGTTACAAGGGCAAATGTGTGTGTAGACCGAGTTATAAAGAGTCGGGAGACGGAAATTGTGGCCGAGACTACGGAGAAAGCTGTGGGCTAGACCGCCCATGTTCAGATCTTCATTTTGTTTGCCATAGTGGACGATGTGTATGCAAATATCCAAAACACCAAATTTATAATGTGGAAAGCGGTACTTGCTTTTCTATTGTGCCTGGACCTTGTACTCAAACCCAAGAAGGAATGCTGGAGTATGGAGATCAAGTTTCAATTTCCTGCATTCCACATGCCCAATGCCTAAAATCCCAATGCCGTTGCAGGGATCAATACAAACAAAATCGTGATGGGCTTTGTGTTAAGCCCTATGGACATGACTGTACATTTGACTCGGAATGTACTAATAATCTTAAAACAAAATTAGCATGTATAAATAACCAATGTCAATGTCCGGACTTACTCCAAAAATACGATCGGGAAGTAGAAATGTGTTTGGGCAAATTAGGATTCCGATGCTCACTAGACCTCAATTCAACTCAGGCAAATCATTGTGAACAGCATTTGTATTGCAAAGCTTTTGGAGAAGAAAATGAATATGGATTAATTGGAGAATGTGTTACGAAAGAAGAAGAAACTGAAGCGACCAGGGAAATGAGCGGATTGAAGGAAGAGTTTGGACAAACTCCAGCAGAAACTGAACAAACGACTCCTTCCACCACTACAACAAACTTAGAACAAACTGAAAATACTAAACAATCGGCAACAGATACACAATTAGGTCTCAGGGATTCCTTTGAAATTTAAAAAATAAAAATCTATACAAACTCAATGGAGAATGGACCTCGCTAAACACTGCACATGGCCATATTTTGTACTTTGCTTAATAACTGCTTTCTCAGGAGTAAATTCCATTGAACTTCATAATGTCATTGAGTTTTCCTGGTGTGCACTTGGAACATTAAGTGAATATTTTCATATTTCATGCCTATAAATAAATCCCTGTGCCAATAATAATTAATTTGTTTTAAATGTATGTTGACTTATTTCATAACTCACATAAACATCCGTTTTTTTAGCAAGGACTATGAATGATGTGTGTGTACACAGAACCGGAGTGCATAGAACAGAAAGTGAGAATTAATGTTAAGTAAGGATTTTGATTGTGGATCTAATTTTTAACTTTCTAACTTTTTAACTTTCAACTCTCTTTTAAGTAGAAGAGATGAAAATAAATAAAATTGGCTAAAGAGATGTTGAAGGAATTGGAATTCAAAGTTCATTGGCATATTCCTAGAAATTTCAATATTTAGATTTTTAGTTATAATTATAAATCCAAACAAACCAGCCACAAAATCCATAAATAAGTTCTTGAACTTTTGAGATTTGGAAAGCATTATTAAAGATCTCGTCTGCGGAGGAAGAGTTTTAGTCGACTCTAAGTATAAACATAATTTAAAATGAAGAATTGTATTTCTTTGGTTTTCATCACATTCACTATCATCATTTTAGTAACTTCTACTGAAGGGGTCTCAATTAATTTTAGAAATCGTAAGTTGGAGCTTAAATTACATAATTTTAGTTTCCCTTCTTTTATGCGTTGGATTGGATTACAGAAACAAAAAACAACTTCGTAAATCAGTTTGATCGATTGAATAGTCAAGAAATCAAAACAGTAGTCATCACTACAACAGCTTCACCTTCTACTTCCACTTCTTTAAACAACACCTCAACCCTATGTAATATCAAAGTCTTCAAGAAATTAAGGGTAAGTTAACTCAGAATTGTGTCCAATGTTCCAAACTAACATGTAAAATTCTAAAATTTCCCAGTTGTCCTGGCTTGATGCATTTCGTGTTTGTAAAAATATAGGAAATGGTACTGAATTAGTATCAATTAGATCTGAGGCTGATTACCAAGTTTTGACAGAACAAATCAAAAATGCTAGTAAGATTAACACAGATTCCAACTCTGCTGATTTTTCAATGAATTTATGCAATCCTCCTAGGGTCACCAGTTTCAGTTGTTTACTGGACTTCTGGTACGGACATATTGGACGAAGGGATGTTTGTGTGGATGAGCGATGGTACGGAAATAAATGGGATTGAGGAAGAGAGTGTTCGGTGGGCCAGAGGACAGCCAGATAATTTTTGGGAAACTGAGCACTGTGTTGCACTTAGACGGACAATGGCGGACAAGGAATACAAATTGAGCGATGAAAACTGTTTGATGTCTGGTGCATTTATTTGTGCTCAGAGATGCACCAGTTAACTCTTACTACGACCAACACATTTTCATAGTGAATTGACTAATTAAAAGAAAAATTAAACTTATCAAATTGTGTTTGAAAACGTTATTTTCATTTGTCTGTTATTCACAGTAAATTTTGACATAATAATCCTGTGAAACTGCCCAACAAATAAATCATAGCTACAACACATGTACTTGCACAACATACGGTAACGACATTCTTCTCATCTAATTACCTACCTCTTAGTTATTTGTTTTACTCGTTCAAAATATTTTCTAGGGGTAGGTGTCAGCGCAGCTGTTCTTATCCCTGGACCGATTTTGTCCATTTACGAATTTAAACCCATGAATGACCTCAAACGCATGCATACCTTTCAACTCTTCTTGGGTTGGGCTAAAAAACAATACGAAATGCGCGTACGATTTAAGCGAGCCTGCTAGGCCCGGTCTAGGCTTTTGGCCAAACGGGTAACGACCAAAACCCTGGCCATCTGGTATAGTAATCAAAACAAATGAAGGTTCGTCGAAGAGAAAACTCTGCCTGAAAGTCCATATAAATTTATTGGATTGGTTAATACTATAAAATATGTTTAATCTAGTCAAAATACTCAAAACAGTAACTTAATTTTCGGGATGAATAAAGGAATCGAGCTTACTTATCATTAGTTAAATTCATTAATAATTGCATATTCACTTTTCTACCGTGGCGTAGGACTCAAAACTAAAGAAATATACAAAATATAAATAAAGGTAACCTCAGGAAATGACTAATTTAAAACCGAAGCGTAAATGGGAGCGGAAATATACAAAGTATCAGTGATCACTAGACATATATCATTGGTTAAATTTAAACATTTTTAAGTGCGTAATACTTGATTTTGTCTCCGTTAGAATTTAAAAATCATTGAATAGCCACTAAAACAAGGCAAAATAGATAACATGGTCCAAGAGCACACAGTGACGAGTGAGAGGGAACCTAATGAAGAAACAGAGAATATGCACAACATGTAGACCCATACAACAGAGAAGGGTAGGAGTGAGGATTTTTTTGGTGATTTGAGTTGTGGGAATTGGAATGGCTGTTTGGGTGTATAATGAGGGTTAAGTAGTTGGATGGTTGACCTGATTTGTATTTGGGCATTCATCCTCTGAGTCGGAAATCGGAACTTGATTACTCTCATCCTCTCGTCCAAGCTCATCCTCTAAACGAGATTCAAATTCCAAGTCCCGTTTCCGCCGCACTTCTTCCCACTCCACTGTGAAGAAGGCCCAAGAGCCAAGGACACAGAATGTTTGGAGAATGGCCAGTTGGATTGAGAGAGGAAAAGTGGATGAGTAAAAAAAGGAAACAGCGGCTGCAGCCGACTGTGTGAATTTAAACAGAGCAAATGCTGGGGCGGATTCATCTGGGAACAGAACTCCAAGGATCGAGTACAGCTGAGTGTTGTAGCACGAGTCTCCGAGCCCTTTAATTTAATTATAAAATCCAATTTAGTTTTAGAACTACTTTGAGATATTTACTCATGCGAATGCATAAAGTAATAAAACACAATTCTAATGTTACATGAAAAGCGAGAAAACTTTAGAAAAATACTAAATGAATGAGAACCACTCTGTGGTTCCCATTCCAAAATTAATTTGGTGTTTTTACCTAGTAGAAATGCGCAGAGCATGGCAATCCCAGCGGATGGTGGGGACACATAGGCAGAGTCCAAAGTAGCTCCGATTGGGCTTAGGTTAGGCAAATTTAGAAATACCAAGTAAAAAGCCAAGGAATGACAGAGGAATCCCAGAAGCACAATTTGGTCTCTACCTAAAGGAAAACCACAGATATTTGTATTGAACATTATTCCACAATTTTTAGCCTTTTTCACCTTTCCGCACAGTCCGACTTCCCAATAAACCAAAAGTTGCACCACCCAACACTTCCCCAGCCCCGACCAGAATCCCACAAAGCCCAACGAGTCGTTTGGCCTCTGGCCCCAGGCCTAATGTTGAGCCAACAGAACTTGAGTAAACTCCAGAGAAAAATGACAACTCAAATCCCGTGTAGAGGAAGGGGAGGCTCAGGAGGACCATGTCTCTCTTCGTAAATAACTGAATTGACTTCCGGAATGCACGCATGGCAGAGCCACGACTGCTCTCGCCGCCCAACTCTGTGGCCACATTCAGCAGGTCCACTTGCAACCTGGAATGTGAAAATAAGTTATAAAACTTTGGGTTAGGTTTAGCTCACATAACTTACTCTGGGATCCTTAAGAAGAACAAACATAAAACCCCAGCCGTTGCTACCCCAGACAAAACGGAAAATACTAGAGTTCGAGTTTCAGAATCAATTACAGACTTCCCTTCAAACTGCCAAAACACGAAGGAGTTCCCAAAAAACATGCTGGAAATAATAACAAATACAAATTGAAGACAGAATGTCTGTGAACGTAGATCGGGATTTAGGATTACCTGCACTGTAAAATAGCCCAGAATACCCCAGAATTCCGACTCATGGTTTCTGCACTGGAGGAAAGCGTTAGGTAGTTTCCTTGGGCCGTCCATATCAGAGCAGCCCCAAATCCCAACATCCCACTCATCGTGTAAAGTAACCATGTTCTAGGATAGAGGAAACTGAATATGAAAAGTGTGTACAGCACTCCTCCAACAATCATCGTTCCTTTAGCTTTCACAACTGCAACCACGGAAGGAGCCAACCAATTAGACAAAGCAAACACAGCATAAATAATCGCAAGGGAAATGTAACCGTTCCCACTAAACGACGGATCTTCAACGGCCATTGAGTCCAAAACTGTTTTCTACAATTACAATCAGTAATCACCATATTAGAGCATTTGAGCCGGTTGGATTTGGGCAGATGAGGTAGCCTCCTCATCCTCAAATAGCCTCAAACTCAACACCAACCCATAGGTTTTGTATTAATTGAGGATATAAGAAGACCACCTCATTAGCCTCTCAAACTTACAACTTACTTCAATGTTTCCCATGGTCTGAAAAGCTGTGAAAATGAGCATAAATGCGAATGATAGGAGGAGGACATTTTGGAACTGTCGATCTCCAGGACAGCCACATGAAAGTGAAGGGTAGGGCATTCTGGGTGGATATGAGGAATATGGACTGTTGTTGATACTTTTCTGGACCCCAAGTCCCTCCAAACCTCTTATTCAATTCCCTTGTTCTGTCTGAGTCTGAGGATGGTTGAGACTGGAACTGCACCAACTGCGGAGGTTGTGATTAGGAGGATAAATTGTTTAGTTCCATGGATTTGGGACTGGGATTTGTGAGGAATGACTGATGAGTGTAGTCAATCAAAGCCTTGATTTGTTTACATTTGATTATAAATCACAAGAGTCCACTCTTACCTTAGGACTGGTCCTGATCATGTCCAACTGGACTGGATCTTAGTTAGGGCTTAAGTGGACATATGGCATGGTCTGGGCTCACTTAACTCATTCTTTCTCACCCCCCATTTCCAACTGATTTGGCTCAATTAGATTTAGAGGAGTAAATTGTCCACAGAATCTATGAGAAACCAGCTGTTCCCTCTTTCTCTTGTTATTGTCTCATTCCCGGACACCAGACCGCACATTTCCTTGAGTATTATTATATGCATTTGATTGAGTCGTGTCTGTCCTTGTTTTCAACTCTGGAATGGAACTAGGTTGGTGTCAAGACTACACATGGTCCTACGTCCTAATAAGCATTGAATTTAGTTAAGGCTTAGTCTAGTTCTCACGGTTTACTATAGTTTCTCCTACTCTGTTCCATGTTTTAATTTAACTAGTGTGCTGAAGTAAACGTTCAGCCTCTTGAAGGTCCTGCATCGCATGTGATGTTGGGGTCAAGTCTTGTTGTTCCAGTTTATATTGCACATGGGAACTTGTAGATTTGGGGTAAACTAGTGGCCCATCACAGACAGATGTATGAAATTAATGTGATTTAGAATTCAATAGCAGAGCATATTAGAAGCGTGGATGTCATGAGTATTTGATGGTCTGATAGACTGGATGTCATGGTATTTGATGGTCTGATAATGTGGATGTCATGGTATTTGATGGTCTGATAGACTGGATGTCATGGTATTTGATGGTCTGATAGACTGGATGTCATGGTATTTGATGGTCTGATAAAATGGATGTCCGGGTATTGATGGTCTGATAAAGTGGATGTCGGGGTTGATGTTTGGTAGAGTGGATGTCCGGGTAATTGATGGTCTGGTAGAGTTGTTGGGACAGAGGGAGAAGGAGGATAATGGAGATGTTGGAATTGATTGAGGAGTGTTACTCAAGATCCCATTCAACACCTAAAGCACTGCGAAATCATCCCTTTGCAATTCCTATTTGAATCAATCACAATTACAAAAGATCCAACCACAAAGCAATAGGCATGAATGGATTACAATATACAATTGTTCTATTCTTAAATCACCAAAAGGAGTCTTTATCCTTGGATGAAATCATTTCTTTTAGCCCACTCAACCCATCATCGAAATCATTTCTTTGATCCCACTCAACCAATCCTCAATTCCATTTAAGAGCTCATAAGTTGATCATTTCAAATTAAATTGTTTCATTTAAGGATATTTGCATATTTGGTCCAATGGACCGTTATTCATTTCTGCTAATTCTCCTCTACTCACTCCACGTAAGTTTCAGTTCCAGACTCCAGTGCTCAATGTCAATGGGATTTTGTGAATTGGAAATAATGGGAATTCCATGTATTTCAGACCAGTTTGTGCTCTGTTAGTTGTAATTGCAGAGGTGATTTCTTGTGGAATTCCGTGGAAGCCAGGAAGATCTATTGGGATTCGGAAGAGGAGGCTCTCAAAGAGCTCTATGCAGATGCTTTAGCGGAAGGAAAGTTGGTAATTTATGCTGGAGGGGATGAGCCTGGTCAACTGAATGCTACTAAACTTGAATTTGAAACAAAGTTTCCTGGAATCCAGTTGGACTTTGTTGTTGATTTTAGTAAATATCATGGACCAAGAATTGACGCACAATTGATCGGATCTGACTTTGGCTCAGTTTCCTTTGACGTTGCTCAGTTACAATCAGTACAAGATTTTCCAAGGTGGAAAAGGGAAGGAGTGTTGCTGGAATACAAACCTCTTGGTTGGGATCGTGTGTATAATGTAAGACACTAACACTAACAAACTCCTACTCCACTCAGCTCTCCACTATTCTTTAAGCCTTGTTTCAGGAATTCAAAGACCAGGATGGTTTTTATACTGGGATTTTCATTGTGACATTTACGACTGCACTAAATGTCCAGCTTGTGCCAAATGATAGTCGGTCAGTTCATTTCTGAAATTATTATTTTCTTTGGAAACATAAGTCCTATTATTGGTTTTAATGGTTTTTAGGCATTGGCCACGTGAAGCCATGGATTACCTCCGACCTGAACTCAAAGGGAAAATCATAATAACTTTTCCGAATGATGATGATGCAGTTTTATTTTGGTTTAAGCAAGTAGTGGACAAGTATGGATTTCATTATTTGCTCAAGCTAAAAGCACAGAAGCCCGTTTTTGTCCGTGGAACCCAAGCTGCCTTGGATTCTGTTGCTCAGGGAAATTTTACAATAACAATGTCTGCAGATGCTGGTTTAATAGCTAATGTGCCAGGAAGGCCGAGACAATTGATACCCAAATATGATCCTTTTGTTCTATGGGCTCAAACTGCTGCCATATTCAAAGGAGCTAAGCATCCAAAAGCTGCAAAATTATATTTAAGTTGGCATCTGAGCAAGTCTGTTCAAATGGATTCTTATTCCTTCTCGGTCAGAAGTGACTTCCTTCCCCCAGTCGGCTATGGTTACAAAATACCAACTAAATACCATAATGCAAAACCACAAAGATTTTTGGAATTTATGAGTAATCGGGAAGAAGTTGAACGGTTTCGATCTCAAGTGACTTTAGTATTTGGCGAAGTGACTGGTCCGAATCCGAATGGGAACTTAGGACTTGTTCAATAGTCCTTCCAAATAAAATTAGACCAATCAAAGTGAATTACGTTGGAAGTGTGAAAATGGAGGAATAGTCCATTTTATAATTATACTAATTTTAATGGCAATGACATTTACATGACACTCCTTGACTTTTGAATTTATTCTCAGCTCAGTTTCAATTGAGTATGTGACTTGCATGGAAGTTGAAAGTTTCAGCAGGTCATAAGCATTCCTATTTCCTATCAAAACATATTCCTTTTATCCACAAGGAATTTATGTAAAGATTAAAGAAACTGGTTTTAAGAGATTTCAAAAGGGCTTTGACCACATTCATGTCTACTGGATTCTCAACTTTATTTTCTGTTGGACTTTTAATATGCATTTCATTTTCATATAAACAAAATTAGTTGGGGAACAGAGGTGGTAGAAGTAGCTTCCTTTCAGTTCCGATTTTTTAAAACACTTGAGCCATGAAGTTGGTTTTAGTATTTTTGTTATTTGTTACATTTGGTCACATTGAGCCTGGTCCAGTTCCATTGACATTTATAGAACCATGGAGTCCTTATCCCTATCGGCCCTTACCCCCAAGTTTTGCTCGTCAATTGGAATATGATGATGATGAAGAGGATGGAGATGACGAGGAGAATGAAGAGGAGGAAGATGACGATGCAGATGATGATGCTCATGGACAAGTCTATCCGGAATCCAGCTCAAATGTATTTCCTAAGTTTGATGGAACGGAAAAAGATCCCACAAGTAAGCTCAGGAAAATGTAAATTCCATTCTTCCTATAAATATTCAGACTAAATTTCTATTGATTGTAGCAATCAATGAATATCAAAAGCATTTCCCAACAAGTTTCACTAAACGAGCTGGAAAACCGAACAGATCAAAGGCTAATAAGAAATCTAAACCCAAGCCCGTTCCACCCCCACCATCCTCTGCATCAGATGAGTCCGTTGAAGACTACGGAAATGTTCCTTGGATGAGAGAAAGAAAAATCAGCTCTTCTGCCTCTGCTATGGGGGATTTTCATGGACCAATAATGAGAAGACCCCCAGGTGGCGGATTTTATCCACAGAGAAGGAGAATCTCATCCCATGGAAATTTAATGAATGCTCGTAGTAGTGTTAATGGTGGAGGTCTTTTCTCACGAAGAGTTATTCCTGGAATCATCCCAGACCAAGGGATTAAAGTATATTATTACAATAATGGATATGGACGTGGGCGTGGGTTCTACTAACTGAAAGAGTATTTTTAAAATTTTTAAAATTAAGAAGTTGAGGGGTGAAATGCTCAGTATCAATTAAAAATAAACTCATTACTCATTGCTCGAATTTAGAAAGCAGAGGAAAAGCTAGTTTAGTTTGAAATACTAAATTTTGCTCATTTATTTCTTGAAGAAGGGATTGAGAGTAAAGCTGTGATTGTGTAATTAACAATTGCGTAATAATTTGTACATTCCACATTTCGTGTTAATAAGCAAATCTTATAATTCCCAGTAGAGACTGAAAATTCTATAGGTTTGAGCAATGCTAATTCAGGACGATGTAGCTTTGATTCTCCATTGATTCTTGTTGGTTGTGCTGATTTGAGTTTATGAACAGTTGAAGCTGTTACACTGTGGATTCTAACAATTTTTGGTACAAGGAAGGAGGAAGTATATGATTGGTTTGACATTTTGACAAGGAAAGACACGGTTGGAAAAAACATGTACAGTGGCATTGGGACTAATTTGACCATTTCGATCGAATCATAATCTAAAGTTACGACCAATGTAAATCCCAAACTCATTAAAACAAGCATAGAATTACTCATGAAGCTCTCGATGTTTGAGTATACAATCACTAAAACACAATAAGAAAGAATCGTTTGGAAAGTTTGACTTATTTTGATACAATACTTTTAGCCCGTTTGCAATAATTGACAATTCGTTTTCAACGTTATGCTATGCAGAACCACAATTTGAATTTTGAATTTGATTGTGTTTATTTAAGTCTCAATTACACATTACAAGTATAGTAACCTATTACATTGTAAATCAGCAGTGAACACCGCTGTTATTATTGCAATGGTTCCATCGTCACGGATTGTCCGACAGGTCTTTGTGACTTTTTGTACATAAAATCACAACTAAAGTAAGCAAACCGATGATTCGTATGCAATTACATACAGGTGTATAAGCAAATAAATTAAGGCAGAATTAGTTGTCTCCAAAAATTCTAATTCGTTTCGTTAATATTAATATTGTTGTTAGTTACATTGCGTTTTATCATATTTTATGTCTCAAAATATTACAAAACATATTCCATTTCCCATTTTCCTGCTATCGCATTGTCCAGAGACACATAATGTAATTCTTTTCCACACCACAAATGTGAAATGGATACAAAAAACTTTTTCTATTTTTCCATATCAATCTAAATACCTGTCAAAATATATTTCATCCTGGAATGATGAATGAGATTTAAATGATGGAAAGTTGGGAATAAAAGCAAGCAACGTATATACAACGCGTAGAACTGATGCTTGTTTTGAATTCTGAAATAAAATTTTGCAAACAAGGTGAAGGTATACAAATAAATAAATTCATAAACAATTTTAAGTCCAAGCTGCTTTCTCTACACTTGGAGCAGCAGCAGGTCTCATCTAACGAAGTCTTGTGGACTGGACAAATATATAAACTTTTTCCATTGTATTGGTTGGCGTCCGACTAAAGAACGAAATTATCCATGATAGTTTTACCTTCTTTTTTTGCTTAAGCTTAATTTTAGCAATGCGAATGTAAAAGTAACTCTCATCTTGATTTATTTTCTCCGAAAAATAAATCTGACCCTTGTTCAAAAAGAAATAAATTGTAGTGAAAATATGAGCCAAAGTATATGACATAAGTCCAAGAATTGTCAAAGAACTATAATATACGAATTGGAGTTGGACTGTATAGGAATGGCTCGTTTCTTATCATTTATTATGAATGAATGATATAAAATGCTGAGGTTAAGCTTCGGCTCAAGTTTTTTTTTGTGTCCCAAGATAGATAGATTCTGCTGGACAAATTTACGGCAATAGTCATAGTGTGATAGCATATTTTCATGGTTGGTCAGTCAGAGTCAGAGACACACGATCAAGTAGTTCAGTGTAGTTACTTTAACTTAACTGGGTAAAAAAGATAAGAAAGAATAAAAAACATGGGACATACAGAGAAGAAGAAAAAGAGTCATTGCTTTATTCTTATATTTATTTTTATCTTATGTAGACCTGGACAGAGTAAAATAAAACTGGACTGGACTCGCACTGGATATTTATTTATTAACTTCCAAGGCAAATCCAGTATCCTGGCATGGAATATATAGCTACTAAAACTTTTAAATGTAACTTGTTAGTTCAGCTCTTCTAGCTGTAGCTGTAGTTTGATTCTAATTTATTGGTCATTTTCATCAGAAGAATTATGTAGCTTAAGCGTAGGCTAAGCAAAGCAAGTATCTCAATTGAGCTTGGACTTGGACCCTCTTAATTTCTTAAATGAACTGAAGTACCCAAGTACCAACTATTTTTATACCGGACTTGACATATATGAGTCAATCAGTGCTTGCTTACACGTGAGCATAAGAACAAGAGCAAAAAGGGTCAAAAGCTTAAAAATAAACCTTACAATTAGAGCAAGATGTGACAAAAATTGGAACAATGAAGCTACTAAACTTATGTAAAGACAAAAACTTTATATGTAACTGAAACGAAACTTTAATTTTATTGTCTTAAGTTAATGTTAAGCGTCCT
>JAQGCY010000891.1:0-13330 GCA_034700645.1 Xenylla mediterranea | reverse complement strand
AAACAAAAACCTTTCTCAACGGTTTCATCTAAATTCTCTATGGGATCAGTTTACTTACGGTTCACAATGTACATGCAAGGAACAGACATTCAAAAAATATGTAGTTGAACATTTAATATTAATTTTTTAGAGACTTTTTTCCGCAATACTATTTTTAATTCAGTTTAATTTGCAAATCATAGCCCAACAACAACAAGTGAATAAATATGTATTCATATTGGATTTGGAAACAACCAAAATTTATTTGTATTGTTTGACATGGATCGGATTCGGAAACAGGAACAATATTTGCATCGAATTCCAAAAAGTTTTGTTAAAAGTGAGTTCTTACGATACGATTAAACGTGAAATTTAACAAATTTACAGTTACAGTTAGGACTGACGGATCGTTTAGTTTAGTTTGACTTGGCTTGATTGTATACAATCTTGTAATCGTAATCGTACGTATAAAATCCTTACAATTACAATTTACACAATGCCTATTTTAAGAGTCCGACGACCTCAATAAACTTTGTTTCGAGTGTTAAGATTTTCACTTTTACTCTCTTGTACTTTATATAGTACATTATTGAAATTGCTTTGACTTTAAGACTCTTAACCGTACACCCATATATAACAGCGTTACTGTAATTTAATTGGAACAGGATTCTCAGTTCAAAGTTCATGCATTTCTAAAACTTTTTACAAAAAAATAATTCTAAATGTGTTTAAACCTTAATAATAAAATTTTGTATGAACTGAACTTGAAGTTAATTAATTGATTCCAGAATAAAAAATCCTTTAACAACACACTCTACAGCAAAAAGGAGAATTAAATCAACCATTTGCATTTTGCATGTTGCCTTATATTTATCCTACGCCTACCTTTGTGAAAAAAAAAGAACTTTAAAAGTTTTCTAGTTAATTAGTTAAGTGCAAATAAATGTGAAATCTTTTCTGCTCTTTTGATGTGCCTACTTCAATTCAATTTTATTATCTCTTCCAAGAATCAGAATCAAAATCAGAAAGTTATAAACATATATTGGATGTGTGTTGATTTGATTTGCTTTATAAGCTCGTGTGGGTTAAAAAGGTTATGGTGAATGTTTATAGGTTTTTCTAATAATACGATCATTTTCATTAAGTATAGTATTACTTAGATTGGAATTGAAACGAATCGGTAAGATGCTTTGTTAAACATAAACTCGTTGAATTAACTAGTTTTCAAATGTATACTCAATCCAGAAATTATGTTCTAGCTCCAACGTGAGCATTCTAGACGAAAGAGCCTAAATTCAATCTTCTGGATTTGATTTTAATTTGGCTTGTTTTTTATTTATTATTTGCTCAACTTCTGCCCTATTTATAAGTACGTATCTGTATAAACATTTCTCATTATTTTCTTCAGTTTAGAAGTTGATAGTCTAAAAGCAAAGCAGTATCACTTGACACCAACCTAAATGAAATCCATGGAAAACAAGTAGTCGAAAATAAATGAGTTGTTTTCCGTGACTGTTAAATAAGCTTAAACTTGAAGATGGTTCGATATTGCAAAAACAAAAAGTTTTACTCGCTCTATTAATTGGATAAATTGATCTGCGTGCTTTGTTATTTTTTAACGTAGAACGTATACTTACCTATTTTTCTTTCTAACTAGATCAGTAGTCATGTTTGATGTTTATACCTCTTCTCACTAATAATAATCAGTTATTACAGTAAATACTTAAAAGAATCAGTATTTTCAATTTAAATGCTAAGAACCCTTGGGTACTTTTCCACAATTCAAAATGTTTGAGTTGAGTACTTTCAATTATATGTTAGTGCTTCTAACAAAAATAAACAAGAGGATATGATTTCATTTTTAATGCTAAATTAAATTTAATTATCTGTTTCAACAACAGTAGTTTAACTTTATAATATTGCATATGCATTGATAGAGCTTAAAAATCATACTTAAGCAAATTCTAGTAGACGAAACTCTCTACATAAATAAAATTGATATTAAGCAAAACTATTTCATTTCAAGATATTCTTTCTCAATTTTGTAATTTAATAGAATTCGTTTAGCCTAGGCTATGATATGCAAATAAATTGTTCACTAGCATAAAAATATTTCCAGCAGTATTATTAGCTTGAGCACGTGTACTGTACTAGGCTACATTTACGAAACAGTTCTAGTATACACAATTTCAAATGTTTTTTTTATTTTGTCTTTGGTTATAAATTATTATTATACATCACAAATGTTAATTCTTAGCATCTACCATGACTCTAAATTCTAACATTAATGACATTAATGACTTTGGTCAAAATGAGTTAGATGCTTCTTTACAAAGGAATGATAGTTCCTTGAAACTAAATATGTGTTCTTGTCTTGCTCAGTTTTATTGCAGTTAGTTAGGCACTAGGAACAATAAAATATTAACTAAACAAACTTGATTTTGACTACTATGTTGAGGTACAATTACAAAGAATAACGTACAACAATAATATCTGTTATTAATTTATAAGAATTAATCATATTTCACATTCCAACTATAATAACTAATTCATGTTGCGTTTGATAGTTAGACTCTATAATTTGAGTGTACGTGATTAAATTTAATCTTCTAATCGCTACTAAAGTATTTCAACTTAAATTAGAATTAATTTAAATAATGAAAACATTTCTTCCCTGATTAAAGTGTTACGGGTTTATTTTGTAACATGGGTGAGGCCCCTGAGGTAACCGCAGTTTTATCTTTCTTAATTAGTTATGTCTACATACATATTTGCAATAGCCAAATTCATTGGTAATTCATAGTATCGATGTTTGCTAGTTTATTTGATTTTTGATTAGTTGTGGAAAGTACAAAAGAATGGAATTAATGCTTCTGTTTTTATTTTTAAGAAATAATGCAATAGCGTAAGTTGAATAAAATTAAGAATATATAGTTATTTTATATAGTTATATAGAATAGTTTTAGTTATTTTCTAGTTATCTTTCCTGATCCATTCATCGAACTTAAGTGGATTGAAACTTTGAATTAACACACATTATATTATTTTCAGGGAACAACAAGGATTGTTAACCATATGATGGAATGAAGGAGCCAAGCTATTTTACCAGTGAAGTTGTAAGTTTATACGCTTATTTGCTCTACCAAATTCTAATCTCTAGATAGTTAAATTAAATATTTCCAATGATTTAAAAAATATCATACAGTTTTCTCTAGAGACACTTCTAATATAGAATTCTATCTGTGTATGATCGAACATAGCCAGTAGTCAAGAGAGTAACTTCAAAACTATATATCCATATTGAAGATTTACTTATGTGTTCTAAGTAACAAGATATTTGAAAAATTCCATCATTGTAACAACTACTTTACTTTTGGCTTACAAAGTATGTGTTCCCCAAAATTAAACGAAGTAAGTTTTCTCCAAAATTAAACGCACAAGAATTCTCAATGCCAAATTCATAATTCATATTCTTTCTGAATGGGTGAAAGCATTGTGTTGGTGAAGAGAAAGCCCTACTTTACAAAGCAATACTGTGTAGGCCGATAGATCTAAATGGGGCATTTTTCACTCGAAAAGGAGATGGAACCTTCCTTCCTCCGAAACGACATTATAACTCTCTGGCTGTTTGCTTTGGCAATGGACTTTTGGCCTAAGCAGTTTCAGTTATGCGGTTAGCTTAACATACCACATATCTTTATGAATGTGATAGATTGAAGTCATTTCAGCACCAACCAATCATTTCCGATAATGGAAGAATTGATAGAAATATATGGTTTGGTTTCAGGAATAGTTACAGGAGAAATATTGATGGTTTTCTGGAATAGCTGTAAAATTATTTTAATTATAAGGTCATTATTAGAACAAACTAAAATTGTAGGAAAACCCTTCTAGGTGACCTGTTAGAACTTAGATCTGGCCAAGCCCTGATGATTCGGGTGTTAAAGAACGGCAAAGCAAGCTATCACAGGTCTTTTTAGTAGTTGTAAATGTGAAAAGAAACAATAAGTGAATGGCCAATGTTAATGTTAGACACTATTAAAGATGTAAGATTTTATAATTGAGAAATATGTTTTGTGTTTTGGTGAAGATAAGGATAAGAATGCATCTTTGTTCCTTCACATTTGAATATTTGGGTTATGAAGGATAATATAACGGGAAAATAGTATAACTGAATTTATAAGAGTGGCAATCCTTAGTGCTTTTATGCGAAAATTTTCCTCTTAATTACCATCTTCAAACTCTCAGACTATTAGAGAATTCCTTTACATAAGATTCTGTTCTGGGCAATCCTAACAACGAGTTATAAAGAATAAATGTAAAGAAAGTATTTGAAAGGTTATGAGTATAATGAATTTTATTGAATCTTGTTTTACGATAACATCCTGTATAATACTTATGTGTTAAGTCGCCAATTTGAAATTGCATTGCAATGAATATGGTATATTGTCATCATCAACATAAATGAAAAACGAATTAAGACTTTAGTAATTCATGTAACATGGAAGGACAATTTGACATGGATTATGTACTTCCCAATTCCACTAGTTGAACAATTGCGATGCTTAACATTACACTGCATTAAAACATAACATCTATTTTATTCTGGATGTGATACCGAATGCTAGTTAAATAATGGAAAAACAACAAAGGATGAGGATGATCCTGTAAACTTATTAGTGGAATAGTTTTTATACACTACTTTAAACAAGTAAAAATGAATTCTAACATGTTTATGAAAACTTGTGCATTATAGATTTCCACTTTCCGTTAGTCCTGTATGAATAATGTAATGTATCTTAAATTGAGCTGAAGAGTTTCATTGCTAATGTTTCTTCCTCTTACGGTACTCTTCAAGTATCGTATTCGTACCATATGAAACATTGTATTATGGACTTTCTCCAGAATTTTTAGTTTCATTTTAATACATCCCGAATAAAAGAGTGGCTTATACGTCATTTGCAGCCATTCACTTATGCCTATGTGGAGGTCTGAAACTAAACTTAATTCATATGGAATGTAGAACATGGCTGATAGAATTTAGAAATAGCTATAAGCATTTTAGGTTTATTGTAAGGCTTCAGTCAAAGGAATATTATATCTTATTATTCATTCTAGAGCAACTACTATAAACTATTTTCTTATACTCAAGTTTTCTTCGCAAAATTTTCATAATAAAATAAGCAACTGAAATTGAAATTCTGAAAGAATGTTCAATACTAGATACCATAATAATTGTAAAATATTGAACTTATGCGTCAAGAAGTTTCAAATTTTTTCACCCTCGATTTATGTCTAAGGTCCATTTCTTTTACCATGAACAAGAATTCTAAGAAGTTTATTATTTTCCGTAATAAAAATAAAAATATAACCTATACATTTACATATTGTGAAATTTTATTTGAATAAATGTAAGTAGTAAATTACAATTCTTATATTGATTTTCTTTCCTTTGGCTTCCGTTTTTAAGCAGTATCGAATTCCTTTCTATCCTTAAATAAACTAGAATATTACTTTATTTTATACTCTACAACAACCTACGGCTACAGTATGGAACCATTTCGTTATTAAGAGAATACTCCAAGTCTAAATTGAACGAAGGAAGTAATAATATTTATACTTTCTCAAAAAATCTTTAACGTAGAATTTTGAACAAAAAGTACTTACAATAAACTGGAATAAGACATTTTCATAAGTAATAGTTGAAATCGGAATAAGGATAATCAACTGTTGTAGAGGTTTTTGCGTTGCAATGCAAGTGGAAGTAGTAGAAAAAATCTTGACATTAAAAAATTCGAAGAACATATAATTAATTATTATTGCAATATTTTTTTATTTCTTATTTTATTCAATACATGCAAACTGGTTTGGTATATATTAAAAGATTTTCAATAATATCTTGCTGAAAGATGATTTACGATGTTAATGTTAAACCCTAGATTATTTTTTGTGCAAAACTTTTGTACATTGAGTGTGATTGCAAAGAATTTGAAGTTCACATTTTTTCTACCAGAGAAAAATTTGCAAAGTAGAGCCCAGGAAGAGAAGATATTTGCGAAGCACGAAGTTGTACAAAAAATATTTCCACTCCTATAACAGATTAAGTGGTTTTGACCTTGAAATTTAGTTTCAATTATTTAATACAAAAATTAAATTTACATCTTAATATTCCAAGCACAGAATCTCAAGTAGTGTACCTCATTCCAATTTCGTTGAAGTCCCTTGTTAGTGACTAATTTCTGTAAAAGCTTCAATGAACAAATAATATTTGAAATTGATTCTTCCACCATTATTGCATAATAATAAATGACAGGACAGGTATAGGAGTCTAGTCCCAGTCGACTGACGATCATATTAGGACAATCCGGAATTCATATGTTTGAATTCGCTTATTTATTATATTCACACTTGTCAACATTCCTCCTGTCTTGGAGGAATGAGAACTTGGATTGTTTTTCATCATTATTTGTTTCAATAATTTGATTGCGACACCTCTTTATTTACTTGCTTTGGAGGCTGAAATTACCTAGCACCTTTTGGATATATTTATGGTAGAGCAGGACTCTTGATTCATGACTGCGACTGACAACAAGAAAAGCAATGTATTCACGGTTCACCGAACTCTCATCTTCATAGACACCTTTGATCATTTAAAATTCAATTCCTCCTCTTTTCTTTTAATAAACTTTGGGTAGTATCGTTACCACTTCCCAATCACTCCGACCTATCTTATGTACACATAAAAATTTCCATCTTTCAGCAATTAAGTACCTATTAAAATAACAAAGGTAAATTTGGTATCAGTGATCTCAGTCTGTCAAATTAAACTTTAGGAAATTATATTTAGAGATGTGTAGTATGAATATATCATTTTGCATTATTGTGTCGCCTTATTTGTATTCAATGTTGATTATTTCACTGCGATTGCGATGTCGAGCAAATTTTATATTTTAACCATAATTAATCTGTTTAAAAGTATTCAACCTAAGCTGAGGAAGTCCGATGTAAATGTAATTGACTTGGATCGACTTCGCAACTTCTACTTCTACAACCAGTGGATTAGAAAAGAGCAATTTCAAGGAGTAAATGAATTAGCTGACTTGAAGACTTTAAAAAAAGGCTTCAAGCGTAAGTGCTTCCTTGAGTGAAACTTATATTAGGTGTTTGTATTTATCCTTACAAAATTGGTGCTCAGATAAAAAGCCTATTTCTTTGAAAAATAAATCTTCCTGATGGTCCATCTAAAAGCGTCAATGAATATAACTTTTCAAGATAATTTTAAGACTCGAAGGGTATATCCGTATCCAGCACCAGTATACTTTTTCAAAAAGGAAATCATTAAAAATGTAGGAAATTTTGTGTCCTCTAACTGATTTACTATGTTATTCATAGAAAGGATCCAGATGTTTATTTCATTTTGTTTGAAGAAAGTAGAATTAGATAGTGATTTGAGCAGATGCACTGTGTAGAGCATATGAACTAGAGCCAAAGCAAGCAAATGTCATGTAACAATAGTATTGTTGCAAGATTTAAAATTATTATAGTTATTAGCTTATTAAAGTCGAATAATGGGAAACCAAAACTGTGCAAAATCGTATTATGATCAAAAATGAATTCAGAGACCGAGAATCTTTTTCGCAACTACAATGATCGATATACTACATAGAATAAAGATTATTCGAAGTTGGAGCTTGGTGTTGCAAACCAGAAAACTAAAAGTTTAATAACAATTTTCTATTTAATTTTATTTTTCCTTAACTTTAAAGTATCATGATTGGTACTGGTACATTTTATCCCTAACTAAATTATAACTGGAGAAACTACAAGAACATTATTTGACAAAAAGAAAATGCTAGAAGGAATGAAATATTAGGGTTTTTTTTTTGTAAAAATAAACAGCCTTTAAGAAAAGCCTTGTTCTTGATCACTTCTAGAGAGCTTGATAACTTTTATCAATTTTCTATGCCCTAAGGAGTATCTTAGGATATAAGATGGAAGGCACTGAACTCATTATTGTTTGAGGAATGATTATAGAAAGAAAAAAAACTGTATGGCTAGTCTAGAGCAGTCCTCAAAAGACTCGTCGACATATAAACCAATTGGCTTTGCTATATATCCTTATGTTCAAAGTAGAAAGTTTCCAGGAAACAGATTTTTCCTCCTTCCAAGTTCTAACCATTTCCCATTTTGAGAAGTCTTCTAATCTTCGATACTGAAATTTAGCTTCAAATAAGAAATGTATTCAGTTTTAACATTGCGAGGTTAATTTATTTACAATTAGGTATTATAATACATTGTTATCAATATTGTCCAACTACATTTTTTATTTTATGCATTTGGAAAATTCTTGAGAGAACTCGTTAAAGTTAAACTTGGGTAGGGAGACTATTTTTGTCTAAAATATCATGAAACTTTATCTAGCTCAGGAAAAAACCCATATCACTGTAATAAGTCAAATAACCAACACTAGCATAGCATACTCATATCCATCCAACTCGTAGAAGCATATAGTAAGTATTTGTTAGATTGTCTTTTGTACCATGTCCATATCTATTCTAAATTTAGATAATAAGGCATTCAATATAATGCTTTCAGCTCTTCACGATAATACCCAAACCCAACTGCATATCCGTCTCCAAAGCCAGAGACGCCTCCTTTAATTCTATATGCATTTTTACTAGGACTTAGGATAACTAAATAAATTCAGTTCACTTCCGAGTTGTTAAACGCTTACTCTGAGCCTTTGTGGAAAGTATTTAATGTATGACACTTAAAAAAGTTATTAAGTTCAAGTTATAAAGTGAATTCTTGGTTCTAGATTAGTTTGCTTGATCTTTGAATTGAATGACTTTAGTTTCAAGTTTTTTTTTTCTTTACATTAATACATTTACTTCAAATTGAAAGCAATTTAACCAAAATATTAATTATTTGCAGTAGGATTATACTTTCGGTCCGGCAACAGCAACCGGCTTCGAAAGTTTGAGCATTTGTTAAGATCATTTCGACTTTTCAATTTCCTAAACCAATTCAAAATGTTACGTGAATTTAATTTTGATCAGAAAGCCACAAATGAGCTCAAGGTTAATAGAAAGTTTTTCGTAGCAGTTCGAGGTGGGATGGTAGTTTTAACAAAGTCAGATCAATTTCGAGCACCAATCAATACAAAAGAGATCGTACAATAAACTTACGACGTTGTGTTAATGTATTTATCCTTGTATATTTGGGGTTAAGATTTTTTTCCAAAATCTTATGAAATGCCACAGGCAATAATAAATGGTCGAGTTTGCCCTTTAATAATGGAGAAAGATTTAAAGGGTAAAAGTGAACTTCAGTTCAACTCAAAAGTATCTAATAATTGTGGTGAAAGTCAGTTATCACAAGTTAATCAAGAAAACCGTTTTGGAAACTTCATCAGACATTTAAAATGTGCTGGATACAAATTGGTAAAAATAAAACCTCATTGTTTTGCATGAATCTGAAATTAGGTTGTGGCAAAATTAAGATAAGTTACATTTCTGCACCTTTTAGTATAGATTTGCAAACCCAAAATAATTAGTTGAATCTTGGTTTCCTTTCTTATTAAAACAAGAATAAATGCATTAAATGTTGGCCTATGACGGGGTATGTTATTCATTCGTTGTATATTTTCCTTTTACTTACATATCCGAATTTCTCGACGGAACTTTATTTATCTTCCATAATCTTTGATTGCCACTTCGTGGTTGAACTAACGGTGAGCTATTGCAGAATACTAAAATATCTTATGTGTGGAAATCAGAACTTGAATCTAAAGTTTATTCATATTTTATTCCACAAACGTTCCAAAAAATTTGGAAGAAATATGTTGAATAAATCAAATCGCTTCAAAATTACAATAGAACATACCTACTTGTTACCCTTTGCATGTGTTCTTTCCATCTTCAACGGAAATTAAGTTTTTATTTTATTTCACGCCAAGTTCTTCCCTTAGTTTCATATTATCTCTCTGCGATGCCAAAAGCTGTTATATGACAAACTTATGTGGAAAGCTTCAGAGTTGTTTCGCTTATCTATCTACGCGTACAATTTAGGGCATACTTGGGATTAATTAATTTGAAATACCAGTTTTCCGGGCAAGCAAGACTTTGTTGTTGTAAAGTCAGTCAATCAGAGCAAATTTTGTGAAACGTGGGTATTAATTTTCAAGCGTGCCAATTGTATTTCATACTTTCACTTAGGATAAATATTTTGTATTTTTTCAATCCCACTCTTAAGGTTTGCTGTAAGAAAAGAAAGCCGAACATATTCCTTTTTCCTGAAGATTTCATTGAACTTTTTATAAAATGTTACATAAAATATCGAATAAGATTTCAATAAATAATGGTGTGTATTTTTCTTCTGCTCTGCTTTCTGGTAAAAATTAATTTAAATTAGAACTCCTGACAACTGCCTCAATTCATTATTTTCCCATTGGCTAAATTATTTACACTGTGTGAATCGGAGCTGTTCTAGTTGAACAACAATAATATGCTTTTCATGCATTCAACCATTCTTGTATGAGTTAATTACTCTTCAAACACATCCCTCAAGAAAAAGAGGAAGCCAAGCAACCACTCTAATATTAATTAGTAGCTAGTTCGCTACATTACTACACTTTACTTTTCGTAACAGAACTTGCTTCAAACATTTATATTCATATAGTTCTAACTACAGCTTTTAAAAAAGAGTAGCGGAGAAGAAACCTATTAATTAAAATCCTTTGGGCTTACTAAAAAATTCCAATCTTGCTCATTACAGCTTTAGAAACTGTTTTTACAAAATATAAAAACCCTTCTGAAATAATGAACAACGAACTTCTTTCTTAAAGAACCAGGCAAAATAAACAACATAACACTTCCTTCCTTGGAAGTATGGCTTTAATAGAATACTATGTGTAGTTAACAGGGATTAAATTAATTATCCAATGAATTTACTTGTTTTCAAAATATTTCAATCTAATTTTCATAAAACTATTTTAATGTTTTTCGATATTGAAGACTTCAATGTAAATTGAAGTTGTAGCGGTTTGATCTATGCTATAAAGGGTAACTAGTCAACATTCAATTTCGACTGAATATTTTAAACTTCTGAATGTAATAATATGGATAAGGAATTATGTTTTCTTGAGTACACATCATAAGGCCTAAATCAAGTATTGTAGATACGATGCCAAGTACTTAGGGTTTATATTTTCTATGGTTCGAATAATATTTGAGCCTTTTTATATGAGTTTGGTAAATATTCTATTCTATCAGACCCAGTTTAAATTGTAGGAAAATTGAAAATTTTGATTAGCTTTCGATTTGAACAGTATGCTTCATTTTTATATTTCATGAAGCCTGAGAGAGTTCAGTTTAAGATCAAATAAGAAGAAGAAAATTGACTTAATGTAAAGACTCACAATGTATTTGTTTAAAGACCCTAGGGAATTCTTTCTAATTTTCATTAAGTTTTTGTATCAAAGAAATTTCCGTTATTTCAAAACTTGGATGTAGAATACTTGATTCAAAAAGCTCGTATACAACTCAATTCCATTTTCAAAATTTAAACAAGAAAAATTAACTTACATCATTTTTCTGGCCAATAACATTTTCAGAATTGTAAATGTAATAATAAAATTGCGCATATGTGTTCACTTTTACATTTTATATGAAGTCAGGAACTGTAATAATCCACTCTATCATGGACATACTTTAATCAACAGTTTAAATGAAATGTTGGATCATTTCATCTTTCACAGTCAGTGAAATTCAATAATTTATAATTTACAATTTCTGGCAATCGGTAATAAAGAAATTTAAGTCGGCGTGATTTCATACAAATCAGTTTTAGGAAGATCTTACGATCTCTTAAGTCAGCATGAAATATAAGTATGTATAGGGTATGGTTCTGGTAAATCTTTCAAAATTATGCATAGTATATTGTTTGGCAATGTGACTTTTAGCTCTAAAGTTAGACAATACACGTACTTACGTAAGTCTTTTTTGTACATCGCATTTGATACATTTACTTGAAAAGTAAAGGAAAGCTTTTAAATATTAAAACTTGAAACACGAAATTTGATCCTTTAAAAATACTCTGTTGTTGTTGTACGTAATGAAAAAAAAAGTATCGAGTTACACGAGCTATGAGATCTAATTCTAAAGAGTAAAAGCTATGTTCTATGTTACATTTTTAGATTAAACTTTTCCTAAAAGTTGAAATGTGAAAGTAGTAATGATTTTTGATCAATTGTTAGCAGAGCTGAGATATTATAATAAGGGATATTGTATTTTGCTTCATTCCTACTAGCGAAGTAATATCAATAAAGTACAATACAATAAGAAGCTTCTTATTTTGTATGTCGTGTAGGCTAGGCTCGTAGTCGTATGTTATTTTGTAGGACTAACTGGAGCACAGTTAGTATTTCCAAAGTGTATAAGTCAGAAAGGTTTGTAACAGAAGTGATAAAAGTTTACACAAGGACTACGCGAGATGCTGGAGGCATACGTTCCTTTCCCAGTCAATATTTTATTACATTTGCTTCCAGTATTTGAGTGTGGAAATGGTTAGAGTCGACAAGTCTAAATATTCTATTAAAAGATATATTTGAATATCAGAATATATTGTATGTGCCTGCCTTATATCCAAAAGTCGGGAAGTTACATGACAAACATAAAAAAGACTTTTTGGATGCGGATATTAAAACAAGGTGAAATGAATGAATTTTAAAGTAGAAGTAGTAGTACATAAGTCTAAATTCTCTGCTTTCTATATGGTTTGTTTGAACATAAAGGCTGAAAATGTTGAAGGAAGACGGAAGGGATGGTACATATATTTGAAATTGTCACAGCGTCAATTCTGTATTCATCGTTCTGGTTATATGAAATGATTGTCAAGCAGTCTTCGAGACGGAACAAGGTACTTTAGGATTGTCTCTGTTTTTTTTATACCTTATGTGTCGTCTATTTATCTTTTTACTATCTCCGGAAGAGTCGTCCCTCATCAAATCTCGACTTAAAAAATTTACTTTAGATCCTCCAAGTTTATAGTTTATGGAAACTTAGAGCATGAAGCCAAGCCAAAAGTTATGGTCTAGAAGAAAAAAGAAATGTAGGATGGAAAGTGGAAAATGTGATTTGCATATGGGTTATATAGGAGACTGGAGAGAATGGCGTAAAAAGATTCTGATATCTTTATGGCAGAAAGATCGTAAATAATAATTTGTATTGTGATAAGAAAGGGATGAAAAGGCAAAAGGTAAGCAAAGTCAGTAAAAGAGGCTACCCACAGTTTCCACTAACTGCAAAATAACTTTGCACTTCAAAGTCTAAGCTTTTAGCTTGAAAGCTAC
>JAQGCY010000890.1:0-13338 GCA_034700645.1 Xenylla mediterranea | reverse complement strand
ATTTTACATGCACAATTTGTATAATTTTATCCTATAGCTTCGCATTTCATCTAGCCGCATCTTGCCTCCGGCTGGTTATTATAATGCATGGTTAAATTGAGTTTGATTTTGCTTTTCTACTGAGCCCCTCTGTTCTCATAATAATCATAATGGAACTAATGGAAGATGCGAATGCGAATATACTGTAGATTAAGATTAAACAGAAATTGTAATTGTGCTGACTCATTCTCATTAGTAGAGTTGATCTTAGAAGCCAAACTACTATTTACTTCACTGTAGCTTTTTTAATTAATAACTAACTTCTAGGTACAACCTTTACTTGGTAATTTGGTTTAGTTGGTTTGAACTTAAAAATAGATCCAAATTGTATAAATTACATCAAATGGACACTTTTAGATGAATCACCATGCAGCTTTTCTTTGAAACCAAAATGAATTAATAGTCAACAGCCTCCACTATTTGCACTTACACAGTTTGTTTGTTTGATTAATTCAGCGAAATGAGACAAAATGCATAAAGCTTAATCATGAAGGAAGTTTGTATGATTTTTTTTGCATTCCTGGACAACATTTATATCTCCATTTCATATGCTAAAAAAGATGAAACTAAAAAGTCATCCAGATCCAGTCGCTAAATGTAAACAATAATTAAACCACAATTCATCGAAACCAAACTATTTGCAATTACAAACTCAGTTTCCACATGCAAAAGCTTGATTCTGGTTAGGTCAATAATTTAGTATGATTCAAATTCAACTGAATGAATGAACAGATACAACAAAAAATCCCATTTTGTCTGGTTAGTCCCAAAATGTGGTGTTGCAGGTTATTACTACCATCAACAGTATCAACTATGTATCAAATCAACATAAAAATTACATTTCTTAATCCAAATATGAGGAGGAAAAACACAACAACTTTTTTTTTCATGCTTGCTTTATACATATTAAATTAAAATCAATTTCTTTGGTAATGCAATTAAATTAAAAAAGTTGGAAATAAACATTGATACTAAGAATTAGAAATCCGATTAAAGCGTTCTTAGTTCATATCTATAAAAGATCTTAGGCTTGTGCTGCTGCATAACAGTTTTCTTTTTCTCTCAGAAAATGTTGACCGGAAAAACTCTTCTCTTCATACTGCAAAAACTGCAATTAATAATTCAGAGAATTCCCAAATCCGAAGGCAATATAAACAAGAAATAGTATTTAAGACATGGTGCAAATACCCACCAACTTTATTCAATGATTGGAATTCATACTTAATTGATTATAGTTACTTTGTGTATGTGTTCATTTAACAAGTTCCACAATAATGAAACCAATAATTTTTGCATTATTTTGTGACTTGACTGCGGTAATATTTATTATTTTAACCAATTGTTCAAGTATATCAAGTTTACCAACAAAAATTATATTTGAAACTGAATTAACTCAACCAGGATTTTTTAGTATACGAAGAAGTCAAATCCGAGAACCAGCTTCACCAACGTCTTCCGAAGATCGAACGGACATAATATTTGAGAGACCTGAAGGTAACTATATATACTAGCAGTAATTACAATCTTATTCTAATGAATTCGTATAGGAAATTGAACTACTTTGTTATTTTTTCCAGAGACTATTCCAACACCGTGTCCATGTTTGAAAAAACATCCCAGTGGGTTTCCACAAGATCAAGAATTTATAACATTTCCTCCAGCCCCTGACCATGAGATCAATAATAATAACAATAAGGCGTCCAAACATATTTATGTCGCTGGAGGAGATGATGTACCATATTCAGTTACCATTATCGAGTGACCGAGCGAGCTTTGATAAGTGTAAAGTTGAATGGCTGACTAATGTTCATTATCAAATGAAAGATAAAAGACTGAAATACAAAAGATCCACAAGAAAAGAAGCAAGCTTTAGAAACGGAAGCTTGATAACTTTTTTTTAACAAAACTAAGTCAAATTTTTTACAGCAAAATAAAGTTTAATACATTTTATACCTTTGGCAAATGTTGAATTTTATCTCTGACTTTTATCCAGTAAACTTTCCTTTTAATACTAAACGTTAAAAAAAGTCCTTAACTATGGATCCAATTGAATTTGAAACCCGGAAGCAATCCATTCCAAGATATTTATTTAAAATAAAAGCTTACTAATGAATCCCAGACTTGAGTTTATTTTTATCCTTGATAAGTTGTAAAATTTATTAAATTCAAAATTATGTAAACATATTCTCCATTTTTGTTTTTCTAAAACTGATAATTTTATTTAAACGCCAGTTAAGACAAAAGGCATTTTATTTTTGAAGATTTTCTGAGTTGAATATTTAAAGTAATCGAATTACGATTGGGAAAATTGATTTAAAACTATTTTGCTGGCAAACCTAATTTTATGATAAAAGGAGCATATAGTTAGAGAAATAAGAACAAGTTAATAAATTACCAGTTAATCATCGATGGTAATCCCAATGAAAACCAAAAATTGAGAGAATTAAAGGCTGACGACTTTTATTACTAACTTACTCCTTAATTAGTCTCACTTGGTTTTTGTCTAAAATTGATAGATTAGAGAAATTTCAAGTTTTGGATTATTATAGCATTTCAATTTTACGAGTACAAGTATTATTTACGTTATTCTGACGCACATCAATAAATTGTATAAACTTTGATTAGGATTATACATTTGTTACGAGTATTGATAAAAAAAAGTTACTTGGAAATGCGTAACAAAATAATTATTTATTACTAATTGATTGATTAATACTGCTACCTTTTATCACTGTAATTGTGCACTTTAAATTTGAGAAACACGAAAGGATCTACCGAAGTACTTGAAGAAAATACATGAAATCTGACATCTTGTTAAGTACAAGTTTAGTTGTCCAGTTTTCCTCACAACTCATCACACATTAAATATTGGAAATTCCCTAATTAATATTCATCTGAAGCGGATCTTCTTCAAGCAACTAAAAAAAAATCCGTCCAACCAACCAGAAAATAATTAAAAGCAGTTATTTTGATATTGTTTATTGATAAGGAAATCAAGATCCGATAAATGAAAATGATGTCATTTCTATATTATGCGTTACAATTTCTAATTATTTCCGTTTTAGGAATTCACAACAGAATGCTTGTGTCAAATATAAACATTTCTTTCAAATACGTATGATTTTAGTAAAGTAAGTCAAATGAAAACCAAGGAAAGCTTGCATGTGGATGTGGTGCGGTCATCATAGGGCTTTGGCTTTTAATTGAAGTGTAAAGAAACAAGTTCTAATTACTCCTCCATATTTACGTCAATGGGCCTCATCATCATAATATTCACATACATACAACATTAAAAATTGACTCATAAGATAAAATAAAACAATACACGAAAAATTCATCAAAACGAAATAAATTTTTTTCTACATTTTTCTTATTCTTTTCATGTCAGCCTGCCTTTTGATTTAGAAGCAAGTTTTCTCACTATTAATTTTTGCATTGTATTCAAAAGTCCAGTAAACTAGACAGTAGAACACAATAGAACAATTTTTTTCATGCATGCTGTTATTGCATGCAAAAACAAAAGTATACAATAATTATGGTCAAAGCTTTTTTTTGCTCCTTAAAGTTAAAAAGACGATTCCACCTTAAAATATTTAATCAGTTCTGAGAACTTGCTTGAAGTTTAAACAAGTCCGTTTGTGTATATAACAATTATTACAATTGCAAAGCATTTTTTGGAAGAAGTACATAAATATAATTGCAATACCAAACCAATCATACACACGAAATAATTTATCCTTTAAACATAGAAAATTTGCAAAATGGCCAACTATCTAGTGAAGTGCTTTATCTGCACAGTTCTTATTGTTTCCAGTTCTATAAATGCCCTTCCAGTTCCTAAATATCTAAGAACAACAACAAATATAATTACACAGGATCATGATCAAAATCAAAGTAGAATTACTAATTTAGAAAAAAATCTGGAAAATGTTGTTATTGATCCAACAACAACTACTCCATCAGTGGAAGTGTCTGGAGAACCTGTAATGGAAAAAAAGGATACAATTCTATTTCAAGCCCCACCTAAACAAAACCATGGATTTGGATATATTCGAAGATTTCATCCAGTAACTTCAACTACTACCACAACGGAAAAAACATTAGTAGAAATCAAATCAGCGATTACCGAGCCTATACTTAGTTCTTTGGGAAAAATGATTCCAAAAGTTGTAGCATCTGTTGATACAAAAAATTCGGATAATATGAAAATGACTGTGAGAAATATTGAGTATCCAGATATTGTTTTGGGTAAGTCAAATCAAAGAAATTAATTTTTATTATGTTATTTATATTACTATTACTATTGTAAACAAATGCGAATGCAATTCATTTCATGGGATTTTACGTGGAACTGTTCCATATTTGAACCTTAGAGAGAATGCAGTTCAAACTTCAAATTATTAATTTTTTTTAGCATGGTTTTGCAATTCCTTCATGAGAACTTTTTAACATGTTTCTCAGGAAAGTGAAACATAAAGTTTATATTTTATATTAGAGTGTTTTTGCTAGTCATTTCCAAGAATTGCAAATAAATATTTGAGTGTTTTAGACATATATAGTAGTTAGTACCAGTATTTTAATTGGAAATATACCTTAAAGTTAAAACCTCACGTTCCAAGTACAACAGAACCAACCTAAACTAAAACCCACTCAAAGTCAAAGAATCTAAATCTAAAATACTTGTTTATTTTCTCTTTACAGATCCGAATACTGAACAAGATTTTAAGGCTAATGAGGAAAATGATGAAAATAAAAATTTTATTATTCCAAATCAAAAAAACTCACTGATTAATACTTGGCTCAAAGATATATATAATTTTAGCAAAACTGAAGATAAAAATGATGATATACAAATTGGATTCCAATCCTTATTTAGACTACCAAATATTAAAGACAAAGAAAATTCTACAAATTGTCCAAAAAACTTTCGCCGAAATCATCATGGAAAATGTGTACGACCGATTAAAATTAAAATTACAATAGTTGAAGAAGAAATTGATGGTTGATGTTAGTTGGACAATTAGGTCCGTCTTTAAAGAAGACTGAATTAATTCAATGAATTTGTCTTTAATATTTACCAATTCAAGATGAAGTCATGATAAAGTGCATAAGCATAGCATGTTTTTTTTAAAGGAATTCCATTTTGACGATGATGATGATTATTTGAGTAAAGTACAAACTTAATTAATATGTAATTTTTTATACACGGGTAGTTTTTATTATTATTATTATTATGCTTACTAATTTATTTACATTACTTTACTGTTTTCAAAAATAAAACAGAGTTGACATAACCAAAATTACGTAAATATGGAAATGGATTCTTATTCGGCTTTTTTGGTTCACGTAAACGCTTGGGGTTATTATTAATTTTCACAGTAAACTGTGAACTTATAAAATTATTGTTCAACGAACTGTAAAATGATGGTCTATGAAATATAAACATAATCATTTACGCATATACATGAAGAATGAACAAAAAATTACTTGCGTCATTTTGCTCTTGAAATTTAACCACGTTACACATAGGATTTTGATGTATACATATACATTATACATGAAGCAGGAATTAATTTCTATCGTATCGTTATATAATTTCGGAATTATTAATTATAATAACTTCCTCTAAGATTATTAGAAATGGAAGGATTGCCCTCAAAAGAAGAAATATATATTTCAAAGTCGTGTTAGTAGACTAATTTTTTCCAATTTATCATAAATCGAAGGTTACACCAAATTTAATTGTTCAAAGTCAAAATGCATGTTAGGGTTATTGATTCCAGAAATATAAGTACACAAGGAGACACACATATTAAATTGATGGAAACTTGTTCAACAAGAAATTATGCATAATTGCATAAACTTATAAACTTTATATCTTTTTTAATACTTTGTACGCGGATAATGAATAAATTATTAATTTCTTATAATAAAATGTCAGAATAGCCATTGCAAATAAAATAATTTACGCTGTTATATGGAAATTATAATTATTCCGTTGCGTTTATATAATAGTTCGTGCCCAAAATGGTTTATCTGCATCTTCACTAGTCATAAATCATTAATTTTTTGTTGTGACATTCAGATTTCTTTACATGTATTGTTAGGTGGTACGACTTACAATAATTCTGGACCTTCCCCATAACTAGTTAAACCTTTATATGATCAAGGAATATAGTAATGAGTCTTTCAAGAGAGCATCCGATAACTAGTTATAAGAAGTTTAAAGCAGTTTGCTACAGTTATATATTTTGATATGAGTCAAGCTAAGTTAGAATTTCCTGCTAATTTAACTAAAGGGTCAGTTAACTTCCAATACTTTGTCTTTTCTTGTAGTCTTCCATTTGATAGAAGAGTTACCTTCAGAAGTTAGATTAGAGTTTCATAATTTATTCAAAAGCTGAAGCTTTCGCTTTTTCTCCATACTGAGAGAGTCCAAAAAATTTTGTAATGAGATGAAAAAGGATAAAATTGAATCTATACATCATAATTCGTAATGGATTAATGCATCCGAAATTCCATATGCTTGATCTAGTTTAGCTTGCCAATATCAAAAATATTACGTCAGTTTCAATTCTCAATTACATTGTTGATCTATATGGACGCAGGAGAAGCTCTTGAATTTTATATGATATGAATTCATGATTAGCCAAAGCTCAGTAATGTTCCATTGACAAATATTTGATTCTTATCAAAACAATAAGGCAGATGAACCGATTCTTATCAATGGCACGGTCCAAATGTTAGTCCGAACGCAATGGTGATATAACTTAGCTTCCTAAGCTGATAATTTTCGAGATGATGATAACCTAACTAAATTGCACTTGAAATATTGATTTCGATATAAATATACAGTATACGGATAGCTAAGATTTTTAATCATTTCTAGTTCAGTAGTCTGTTAGATCTCATATTTTAAATTTAATACCTTCAAAATGCAAACTAAAGTATTAATTACATTACTCGGGTTTGGACTATTGACTAGTTTAGCATTAAATACTGAGGTATTTTAATTTATTTGTCTTTTTCTTTTACTCAATCTATTGGAAATTTAATTAAAATATTATTTGACCAGGCTGTATGTGAGTGTGAAACCGCGGATGAACTTATTCCACATGAAGACTGTACATTGTACTATCAATGTAGTAATTTCGAACCTATTTTGTCTGAATGTCCTGGAGGATTATTTTTTAATCCAGCATTAGGATATTGTGACTTTGCTTGGAATGTAACTGATTGTGTCGGAGGTATGAGACCTGATCCATGCTCAACAACAAATCTTCCACCGGTCAGTTCGGAGGGTCCTGAACTAACTACAGCCCAACCACCAAAGACCACTCAAGCAAACGATGAAACCACTGCTCCACCACCACAAACAGAAACCACTACCGAGGAAGCATTAACCACTGCCAAAGTTACTGATTCACCTCCATCTTCAACTTCAGGATCATCTTTATGTCCATCTGAAGGAATAGTTAATATCGCATATCCAGGTAAGGAATTGTACATTTTTTGCGAAGAGTTTCAAAAGTGCAAAGTTCAAGATATTGATTATCATTTCAGGAAATTGTAGTTTATATTATCTCTGTATCAATGGTGATCCAACTGTTATGTCATGTGCTGAAGGTATGGATACAACTACCCATTTACAAGTGCATAGATCACATCTCTATAATTTCGATTGCAGGTTTATTATTCAATGAAGAACTCGGCAAATGTGACTTAGCAGAAAATGTTGACTGTAAAGGTAATGGAATGAAAATTAAGCTTAACTTATAACTTATGAGCATTTTTATTTAACAAAATGTATTGATTCTAGACGCTACTTTAGCACCAACTACACAGCCTCCACCTAAAACAACCACCGAAAGCAGCGCTGTTGACTGTCCATCTGAAGGTATTGTATTTCTACCCGACCCAACAGACTGTAAGAAATATTACTTGTGTGCCAACGGGGAAGCAGTACCCCAAGAATGCGCTGATGGCTTACTTTTTGATCCAGAATTACGTAAGTCAAGTGGATTTTTATTTTACCTAAAGGCCAAAATAAAAGTGTAAATATTTAACGAGCATATTTGTATGTGTTTGTGTGCCTTTTTAGAAAAATGTGTTGCAGCAGATGAAGTAGAGTGTAATATTAAGCCTGAATGTCCTGAAGAAGGAATATCATATTTACCATTGCCAAATACATGCACAGAATATTTAATGTGTATAAATGGAGAAGGTATGGCAAAATTGGCAGAATGAAATGTATTATTTTTGACAACAAGCAGAAATTCATTTCATTTTGTAAATTTGATTTATATTATAGGAATTGAAATGGTATGTGCTGATGGAACTGAATTTGATCCAGAACAAAATAAATGTGTTTTAGAAGAAAATTATGAGTGTCCTTATCCCCGGAAGCGTTTTCTATTCTGGAGAAAATGAAAAGAAGAAAGGAATAAAATCTAAAGTTTATTTTTATTAGTGGATATTAAATTTAAATGTAATGTTCGTGTTCCTTGCAACTTTTACGTCATTCAGTGTTTAATGTTTATGTCCATGTGACAGACACAGAATGACTTAAATAAATGTTAGTCTTTGTTTTCGAAGTAATGTAATTTATATTCTGAGAAAGCTAGATCAAGCATTAAGTAAAATTCGATTAGAAACTCTAGTTCCTTTAAGAAATCCGGAAATTTTACACTGACTTGAGACAATAGTAATGTAATAATAGTGGAGAAACATAAAGGCTTGCCATACAAATGAACTGACCTAGATTGAATAGAGCATTTGGGAATGGGATCTGATCTATGCTCCACAGTTTAGTTTTAGTCTGTCTAAAATTTTCATTCATTTCCTTCCACCAAATGTCTGTCTAGTACATTGGAATTAAATGTAACACTTAACGCAATGAACTGCCGAGGATTTAATTTTTGAACATTGAACACTGAATTTGTTTTTAATTTAGATCACACAATAGGATCTGACTCCTCTTTCTATTATATCATTGTAGTGGAGAAAGTTGAAGGCCACCCACGCTCAAATCCTTACAGCAAATAGAATTCCTTTCCCCAGCCTATTCGGTTACTTTCTTTTACTGACGCATGAGCTTTCGTCATCACATAAAGAAAGTAACGAGTGAAATTTATTTTCCTACTTTCTCCTTCGTCGATGTCAAGTCAATGGTACTATTACATATTCCAGTCTAGGATTTTCCACAAGGCAAGGCACCGAAAACCCAGTAAAAGAAAATAAACCTCGCCTTTCATTTATGTATGTTTCAAAGACTTAGACTACGTAAGGTTTTTACGATCAATAATATTCAGGAGTTGAACCAGTGAACGTGAAGTACTGAAGTAGCATCGAAAGCATTTTTATCATCCTGGAACGGAACTGGGAAAGTGGAAAAAAGCGAACAGCTTCTTTTAAGAACATTATACATTTCCTGATTTGCATATAAATCTAACTAGTAACAGTAGTGTAAAAAGTTAACAAAAAGAACGACTTTTAATTTTAAAATCAAATCCCCAAATGTAATGTGGGAATTCAACATTTCTCGTCGACTTGCAGCTTATCTCAATATAGTTAATTATATTCAAATTAAAATTAGTGTCCATGTTTGGCTTGAAATTTAAAACGAGAAATACTCCATCCCAGAAAACATCTTTACGTTGGGGAGATTATTGTCTTACCAATTGATTTCTTAGGTGGTTTTTATTAATTAAAATTTATAGTTAAATTAATAATTCACGTACATTACACGATTTATATTTTACAAAAAAAAAAAGGAAAGCTTACAATATATATACAAAAATCAACCATCCAGACCAGGTACAGGAGAAACGTTACGTTGCAGCAGAAGAAGAAGCCAAATTACAGTATAGGTTCCTACAGTATAGTCATTATGGATATATGTTCGTTAAGCTAAGAAATTTTTACTGGAAGAGAAAAGCCATATATTTATAATTCAAGGATCATAAGTCTTCCGTAATACTCAACTATTCTCAATGTCATGTGACTTTGAATTAAATTGAACAAATAAATCGGATTGTGATTAAACTTCTCTTAAAGTGTGGAAGAAGGTCAGATTAAACCTTATGGTGCTACTGAAAAATTAAAACTGTTATTACTTGAGTCCTTTCGCTTTCTTTTGGACTTTTGATTGCATTTGCAAAGTTAAACCGGAGGCCTTGCTTTCTCCAATTTTCTCCTACTGAGGTAAGCAAGCCTTGCGTATAAAATTTGAATTACTTGAAATATTAATAAGTGGGCAAGTTAGAGTTATATATTAATGAAGCTAATGTTCATGTTCAAATCTTATGAATACATTTAGCTTGAACAATTGCCCAACGTTTGATATTTAATATGTGAAACATAAAACAACAATTTAATGATCGTATACTTTATTTATTAAAACCAACCCAAATAGGAATATAGAAGACTCTAATTTATTTGCCTATAACAAATACCTATTATTAGTTTTATAGATTATCGCGTGTTTCCACTTTTATGGAAAAAATATATCACAACTATGTATTAACCAAATAGAAAATGACGCACTTTATTTTTTACACAACATTGTAATACCACATGGTATTTGTAGATTGTGACATGAAATTCATGAACAAATGTTTGATTTCTCTTTTTATTATTATTAATTTTTGCAGACCTCTTCTCTTCTCCTTGTTGACCTTTTTTGGCAAAATGTTGATTGGGGGTATTATATCGATAATTTTATTTTATGCACTTATTTTGGCTGTTGGAATATGGGCTGGAAGAAAAAAGGAAGGCGGAAATGATTCAGAAGAGGAAGTAATGTTGGCTGGACGAAATATTGGAATGTTTGTTGGAATATTTACAATGACAGCAACATGGGTTGGTGGTGGTTATATTAATGGAACAGCAGAAATGATATATACAACGGGGCTTTGGTGGTGTCAAGCCCCATTCGGATATGCACTTTCTCTTGTTTTCGGTAAGTAATAGTATTGAATTGATAAATTAACCGTATTTATGCAACTCGCATTTGATGCACAACAACAACAAGCTTTTCCAACACGGTAAAGACTGTAGAATGAAAGATGAGTGAAACTTCGAGGTGAAGGGAGAGTCAAAAAAGAAAGCAAAGGTGGTTAAGCCTAGTTTGTCATTATATTTGAACCTGATACAAATACATAATTTGATTTCCCTTGACACTTCCTATTATGTTAGTTTTGTGAAATATTACATTTTGGCTCAATGTGACAGCCTTATGCTATAACCTTAATTAATCATTTTCTAAGGTGTGGTGAGAAAAGAAAGAATAAAAATTGTATTACTATTGCCATGTTTTATATTCCCTAATTAACACTTATATTACTTATATTACTAAGTTTTCTCTTTGTACTTTCTCCCTTTCTGTATAGGTGGAATATTCTTTGCTAATGAAATGAGAAAACAAGGTTATGTTACAATGTTGGATCCACTACAAGATGCATTTGGTGAAAGAATGGGAGGATTATTATTTTTCCCAGCACTTTGTGGTGAAGTTTTTTGGGCTGCTGGGATTCTTGCAGCACTTGGAGCAACATTAGCCGTCATTGTTGATCTCGAGCACAATACAAGTGTTATCCTGTCAGCATGTATTGCTATTTTCTATACGCTCTTTGGTGGACTCTACAGTGTTGCATATACAGATGTTATACAATTATTTTGTATCTTTATTGGACTTGTAAGTGCACAATTTTGTCCTATGTCAAACCTAATTTTACTTTATGTAAGTAAGTATGTTCAACAATTTTTCTTGCTTTCTTCTAATAGTGGATGTGTATACCCTTTGCTCTCTGGCATCCTGCTGTGGAAAGTCTTGTGGAAAGAGAGCACGACTGGTTCGGAACGGTAGAAAGAAAAGATTATGGACCTTGGGTCGATTATGCATTCCTTTTAGTCTTTGGTGGAATCCCATGGCAGGTAAAGTGAGACGAATCGCATCGCATTGTGAATAAAAAAGAAAAAATGGATAGGCTTAAGAAGCCACTTTTTTTGTCCCTTCCTGGATGTCGCGTGGCGTCCCGGTTTTCGTTTCTAAATTCTAATATAACAAGATTACCCTACTTTTCTTTCCCCCAGAAGCTTTCTTTCTATATCATTCATGATAATAATATAACAAGTTCAGTCTGAACTGGAACACTTTTTCTAAACCTAATGAAACCCACTAATCCACAAATCAATCTAATCTGGCTGAATACAAGTATGTATTGTTTTGTGCCAAAAGATGTATCGCACTGCACTTATATTTCTTTTTCATTCATTCATTTCATTCGTGTTCCAATCTATTTTACTTTCTTTAACTTGAGACTCGCACATCGCGACGCGACAGTTGCATAATGTAGAATGACATGACATGAAATGAATTCAATTGGTCAATCAATAGGAATAATTGCAAGGCGTTTTCTTAATTTTTTTTATATTTCATTTATTTAGGTTTATTTCCAACGTGTATTATCAAGTAAAAGTGCTTTCCGTGCACAAATATTATCCTATGTTGCTGCTGTTGGTTGTTTCCTAATGGCACTTCCTCCAGTCCTAATTGGAGCCATTGCAAGAGTAACAAATTGGAATGAAACTGGATATGGTGAACTATGGGGAAAAACTCCACTTGAGAATAAACAAGCGGAAATGATATTGCCTTTGGTTATGAAGTACCTCAATCCTGGAGTTGTTTCATTTTTTGGTCTTGGGGCTGTTTCTGCAGCTGTAATGTCATCCGCGGATTCAAGTGTCTTGTCAGCTTCCTCAATGTTTGCAAGAAATATATACAGGCTCATTTTTAGACAACGCGTAAGAATGAATTATGAAAATACTTTAGGAGAGTAGTTCAGTAATGGAATGATTATTTACCCAATTATAGGCATCAGAGATGGAGATTATTTGGGTAATGAGAGTCTCAATTTTTGTTGTTGGTGCACTAGCAACAGTCATGGCATTAACTGTTCCAAGTATTTATGGACTTTGGTATGCAAAATTGCTCAATTTAGACAATGATACAGAAATTAAGTTGATATCTCTCAATTATTTCAGGACAATGTGTTCGGACTTGGTTTATGTTATCCTATTCCCTCAGCTCCTTATGGTTGTACATTTTCGCCATTATTGTAATACGTACGGTAGCTTGTCTGCCTACATAATTGCTTTACTTATGCGGCTACTTGGTGGTGAACCGTATTTAGGTTTACCAGCGTACATTAAGTATCCTTTTTATGACTATGAGGATCAAGTACAAAGGTTTCCATTCCGTTCATTTTGTATGGCTCTATCACTGTTTACACTAGCAGC